>JAQIXD010000509.1:0-25547 GCA_034699985.1 Minunthozetes semirufus
CTTTGCATTCAATTATAAATCTTTTATTGTCTTCCATTTCTTTGACTTCAAATTTTACCTAAAATTCGGATCAAATTAAAGAATAGATTTAATTGAAAATCGTTTGACAATTATATTGAGATTAAAAGAAGAAACAGAACTATTAATTAGTGATAAACTATAAGAAAGACAAACAAAAATCCAATGGTTTCGGTGATTATGCATCAATTGATCCGTACTGAGAGTCAGGAATTGATGGAATCAATAAGTATTGTACACCAAATCCTGACTCTCAGTAGAGAACAAATGCAATTCAAGTATTTCTGGCATTTCTTTAATTAAAATGTAATTCAATTAAATTCATACTCCAGTCAGTAGTTCTGCGAAATGAATGGCAGTCTTCGTGTGTAATGTTATGGGACCCGTCATTATTGATGACTTTCCACTCGCGAGTGCCATAAATATTATTAACTGAATAAACATTATTTGAAATTTATTTTCAGATAAACCTTCAGATGTTTAATACAATACCTGATCCTGAATGTATCGATCGACAGTTCCTCCGTTGTTAATGTCTTCAATCAAATCTTTTGCAGCCATTTTTCCAACTGAATCAGCTGAAAGTGAGGGCTTTCCTAAAGCGGAACCACAAATTCGACATCCGGTAGAAGACTCAGCGATTAAACTAAAAATACATGTTTTTATCGCAAACAAAGGGTTTCTCAAAACTTACATAATTCCGGATCCATTGCCGAATGCCTTTTCCCTGCTTTCTTGTGCTCTCTTTATATCGATAGGAACGCCAGGAAAAGCCTCTCGGATTAGATTTATGGCTGAATCTGCCATTGAATGCGACATCTTTTAAGATATAATTAATTGAATGAAAATAAACTCATTTTAAACTCAATTTACTTTTATTGGCAGAACTCCGGCCACAAATGAATATCCGGTAATCTTCGAGATGTGTCCAAAATCAGTCATTTCTATGGGTTTAATCTCACGGATGGGCTCTACTGTGAAGAGCACTTCTCCGCCTCCTTTTGGGTAAAATCCGCGTCGAATCAAATCGATGTCGAAATTGATTCCAAACTTTTCTAAAATGGGTTTCAAAACCTTTTTTCAAAGAATGAGCCAATAATTCAACAAATTTTGAATCAAAAGTAGATTAAAATCAATACATTTGTCGTGAAATCTATTTGTGGCGCCATTTCTGCATTCGTTCCGCCTTTTAATCTTAGATAAGAGGTTTCCGAAGAATAGAGAAGACACGGAAGTGATATTTGAAACAAAAGTGTTATACTTCTGTTTCAATTGAAACCAATAAATGAATTTAATTGAAAAATGTAAATCAATTTAGGGGTCAAATACCCAGCAGTTTTCGTATCACCGAAGAACTGTCCGCAACTGATTCCATTCGGTTTAAATGTGACTGAAGTTGAGTTCAAGTGATCACCCGTTAGCTCTCCATTAGTGATATCTCCGATTAGTTGCAAACCAACCAAATGCTGAGCTTTCAGACCGGGTTTACTGCGACCGGACCTCAGATTAATTATCTCAATTGGTTTTGATAATAAGGCGCTCAAACTCATTGCCATTCTGACCACTTGTCCGCCCCCTTCAAGAATACTGCCATCGATTTTAATCATCTCTTTTCTCAATAAATATTTTTTCAAATTCAAGAAAAATTTCAATCAAATAATCCATAAAAAGAAACAAAATTCAGACAATTATCTCAGGATTTAATCAGAGATCAATTTTTAAGTGGAAAAATATTAAACAAAATGACCAAAACACTACCAAAACACTACCAAAACAATATGAAACACTACCATAATGTTTGATAAATGTTATTATGAAAACTTGTCTCAATAGATGTCATCACATAATAGATTTTACTGAAATAATAAAGTTGTTGTCACAGAATAATACCTGTCTTGAAATGATAACAACTTTGATATCCATCACATCCAACAAATTGTGGATATTTTCGAGAAGAATAACTTAAAACGAATATAAAATTATAAATAAATGAAAACAAATATTTCTCTCAAAAAACTTTCGTTTCGTTTATTTTGGTTCAAAATTCAAAAAATATTTGAAATATTGGCTCAAATTCTCAAATTAGAACTCAATTTACATCAGTTTTCGGTACAAATCTGTATTCAATTTGAATAAATCGTACGAAAAGTAAAACAATTCAATACATTCTCTCATTAATCGTTCGTTCGTTTAGTAGTTGTAAACAAATTTATGAAACATTTCTCTTAAATCTAAACATTTTTGACATCTTTTATGACATTTCAGTTGAAATCTTATGCGGAATCGAATGGAAGTTATATATAAAGTGAATAAATCTTATGATTTATGAAAACGATTTCAAAACATTTTCATCGTTTTTGTACTAATTATTAATTATTAATAGATTTTTAGCTCTTTTTTGTATTAAACTCATTATTTATATAACGTTTAATATAAAGCATTTTTCAATAGATTTTAATTTTATTTCAAATGCGAACGACTCGTAAACATTCAAATGTTATGTGCAGTCAAATGAAATACAATTATTAGTTTAGGAATGTTTAGGAATGGCTCGCAATTTGTTTTTCTCTTTTCAATAGTTTTCTTAAATTTTGTTTATATTCAATAATTTTTGTGTTGTTTTTGAAAATTTCCATATTTTTGACGACAATTTTGAGTTATTTTCGTTTACAACACAAAAAGATTATTAAATATTTACAAATGTTTTTCAGTTTATATAATATGATATTTGAGTCAACATTAGATAGAATTTTATATAAACTCATATATTCTGTGTTTTTTAGGACATTCCTTAAAATTCTAATTAAAGTGAATTAGATTTTATGGAAATGACATCAAATCACTCGAAAGTGTTTACACATATATTTATTAAAGATTTTCCTTAATTATTATGTAATTTGTTTGTCGTTTGTTTTGTCGAATATTTATTCTTATTTACAAAAATGAGTTTTAAATGAGTTTTGATGTGTTTTTATGGCACAGAAGAGAATGTATGACACAATACATGAATGATATATCGGAGGGTATTGACGGACATAAAACTAACAAAAGTATAATACATTGAATGAGATAATTGTTTTTCACCTCTTTTTTGGTTTGACTGACAATTTTGGGAATAATTAGAATTTGAAGGAAATGTGAAAATGGATTAAAAATTATGAAAAATATAGAAATCAATCAATAATTACAAAAAACGAGAGAAAAAAGAAGTTCTAATGAATGACAATATCACTGTTCAAACAATTAACTCATACGATAATAGGCACCAATTTTATCAATTTTTATATATTTTTTTGTGTTTTTTCATTGATTTTTGTGGAATTGTATTGAATTTGTATTCATATTATTATTCAATAGATTTTCAAAACTTTTTTAATATTTTTTTTGGATTTTGTTTTTTATGAGAAAAAGTGTTGTCTTTTGAATAATAATTTAGTTTTAGTGCAAAAAAAATTATAAAATGTTTTAGACGTCTAAAAAGTAGTGAATTAGAGAACTATTAATGAATTAAATTAAAAGAAAAATTAATTTGAAATTAGTTTCGCCTAAATTTGGTGATTGTTTTTAGTGTATTATTATTGACTATTAATTAGTAATAATAATAATAATAATAATAATTAAAAGACTAGGAGTCAAGCAATTGATAGAAGACTTGCACTTTTTCGCAATTAATTAATAGAATCGCTATTTAATGAAAATATTTGAAAAAACCTAAAAGTAATCACAATTTAAATCTTATTTTGAATTCAGAAGCGCTCAACAGTTGGTCAGCAATTTGTTTATAATTAGTTTGTGAGCGAATTGCAAGATATTTCTGAAAGCAATTTATATAATAATTATAGTGAAAGGACTAAAAAAAAATTCAATTTCATATTAATTTTAAAAAACGCTATAATATTACTAAAATCCACATTAAATCAAAACTGAGGACAACCTTTCATATGCTATCGTTTATTAACTAAACCTTTATTATTAAACGATTCCATTGACTCGAATCACAACTAAATATAAATCAATTTTATTATTAATTCAAAAATTGTTGACTAGTTTTACAAATAAAGTCAATTTGAAAATCAGTTCTAAATTTGTTGTGTTTTCTAAATATAAAAAAATGATTTCAAACAAAAGCTCCGATTAATGAGAATTTAAAGCAAATCAGATGTGATTTGAGTCAATGGAAAGGTATTTGTCGTGCGTTTATGGAAGTCTTGATTTAATATACACTTTCGACACAACAATTCTCAACTTTAAAGCAAAGAATAGTTGGGTTTGGGATTCAAATATGCGTTTCGATTGAAATTAAGTGAAAATACTATTAATTCTGTGAAATGTGAGACAAAAGTAATAAATAGTTATAAAAACAGATCAGAAGTTCTTATAATAAGAAGAAAACAAAATAATAATTGAAATAAGAGTTCAAATAATTTGAAGAAATTTTGAAAAATCGAAAAATGGGTTAATTTTCTGTTTTTTTTGTCGTTTTATCTAAAAATAGAAAAATCTGAGGAAAAGAATAAGTGTTTAGAAACCGATGAGTTCCGGTTCCCCGAAACTCCTGCCGAGACTGAGAGTCGCGCGAACGACACGGGTTTGAGCAAACTTTGGATCGACCGATGAGATAGCCATCAAACACTTCTCTGATAGTGAGGTCAACATATTGGGCGGCGACGGACTTCCAGACTCTGAGCTCGGAGTAATCGGAATATTGAAACTTATGGCCATTGGCTCCGACTCTTCGTTTTCGTGATGAGATGAGAGCCGCGTCTTAAAAGAGAAGTCAGTGCTATATGTCTGGTGTCTTAAGACTAAACGTTTCATAGCATTAGCGCTCTCCGCAAACGCCGCCAAATCTTTGGCGCTATTATTGCGTCGAATAACACGAGGAGTCTCGAGAAGAGTTCCGGGCCCTCCACAGGCCACCCAACGGTGTTTAAGCACCATCTCTGCGGTGTAGCGCTGACTCGCGTCCTTCACAAGCAAATGTCGAATCAAATCTTTGGCGTCTTCGCTGATGAAAGCCCACTCCCTATCAGGGAAATCGTAAGTTCCGTCTTGAATACACGTAAATAATTGGTCTGTTTTGGAGGCAAATCATTAATGACTGCTTTCAGAGGAAATCCTAATTATACAAACCTTGACACGATTGACAGAACTCTCCCCTCTCCCATCCACAATCAGAACCACAACAGCCATAAAATGGCGGATAACCACACAGAAGAATATACGTTATGACACCCAATGACCACAAATCACATCTCTTGTCATAAGGCGAGGCCTCACCAATGAAAGCCTCCACAACTTCTGGTGCCATAAATTCTGCGGAACCGACCTTTTGGTGATAGAAATCATACAATTGTTATAAAACTGAAACAATTGATCCAATTATTGAAGACATACCGGAGTTAAGAGTTCAGGAGTGCTGATTGGAGACGAATCACTCAACACAACCCCCGATCCGAGATCAAAATCACAAATTTTGATGGGACAGACCTGATTCTCGCTAAAGCACAGAATGTTTTCAGGTTTGAGATCCCGGTGCGCTATTCCTTTGTGATGCAGGAACTTTAGAGCACTCGCTATATCACGTACTATAAGGCTGGCCTCGTTTTCAGTGAAGTGCACCCGTTTCTGAATGTGCGCCAGAAGTGGTCCGCCATTGACTTTTTCAAAGATCAAATAGAATCTAAAGATTTAACAAATTTATAAAAATTAATTCAATCATTCGTTGAATTAGTCAATGGCTGTCCTACTTGTCTGCCTCTTCGAAGAACTCAACCAATTGAATGATATTTCTGTGTCCCTGAGAGTGATAGAAGATCTCGATTTCACGGAACACTCGGGATCTGTTATGTCCGGGGATTTTGTCGATAACTTTGACGGCATACTTCTTGCCGGTGAAGTTGTTCTTACATTCCTGGACCGAAGCGTAGGCGCCTTCGCCCAGGAATTCACCGGTAAGTGTGTAGAGGTCGGCGAACGTATTGGCGGTGAGACTCGAACTACTGGTCCTCTTCTTCTTACGTCTTCGTTGTTGCTGTTGTCTCTTCTGAGATCCGGTGTCGGGGATTGGAATCGGAGCTGACGTAACCGACACTTCATTGGCCTTTTGCGGTCTGTTTTCGTTGGTATTATAACAGCCGTCATCTGAGAAGAAGACCACAGAATTCATTACAACATCTCAACAATGAGTACAATAAGAGTGAGTCTCGAGTTATGAGTCGAACACTCATTAAATAAATGACAGAAAAATGAATAAATTATTTCCAATCAAATGCAAGAAATGTATGTAAAAGAAAAGGTAAACATTTTCAAGGATTTTAGGAGTCGTACCACTATATTGTGTGTTCCCAAAGGGGAACAGGCACTGGAGGGAAGCATTTTATCGTTTCCAGAATCAACTATAACTATTGAATATAGGGGTATATCGCCTGACATAACAATACCAATTGATTTAAGAGTATTTTCGTGTTTTCATGTGTTTTATGTTTAGAATCGAAAGTTGTGTTAATTATTGGAAGTAATCAAAGAGTAATTCTAATCACAAAACAATTCGAGAGAGAAATAGTAGTAAAACGTTATGTCATTCAAAGTATAGATGCTTTTGAAAGCGAGTTTTGAAGAGTACTCTCAGTATTACTTAATTATATAAAAATTACGAAATATTTTGAAAGTCATGGTCAAGGTTAGGGTTAGGGTCTCGAAGCTGTTACCAACGATATCAACAGTTAAGGCAGAGCTCTGTCTACTTTTGTCTATTATTGTTGAGAACAGCTTTTCCTCTGCGAACGGATTCATTGATGCAAAAAGTATTTCTAGTTTTGGTTTCCATTCAGACCTTGAACTTGAATTGATCGCAGAGACAAACCATAAAATAAGTTACATCACATCCACTCTGAAGAGCCCACTATTTCTCCACTCGAGAGCACACAAATAGACAACTCATGGAAAGCGAAAATAAACTCTGAATACCCGAAACCAAATGTAATCAATAATAGAGAATAAAATGAACCGAACTATTGATAGTAACGTTTGTTACGAGTGTTCGCCCACTTATCGACCGCTTCCACAAAAACACATAAAGAGTGTTGCGATCAATACATTTCTGTTTTTGTTATAAATTCTAAATACAGACATCCCTTGCATTCCCTCTCAATGAAAATAAATCTAAAATTATCTAAAATCATATATTAATGGCCACTAATAATACGGCCATATATAACATATCTGTCCAAATTCTAACCTCAAAATATATCTCAGATGTATTTAAAGAGATATTTATTCAAAAAGAAATCATCAAAACTAATCGATTCTCAGATCAACTAAAATCTAACTCTAGTTTTCAATTATAATATAAAACGAATGAATTGATGAATGAATTGACAAATAAATCATTAATAAAACAATTGAAGAAAATATACTGAAAACACACTTAAAAACAAAACTAATGGAAAAAGAAATGGAAATTCAGAGCAAAACTTATTTTTAGATAAAAGTAATTATTTTGAACGAAGAATATATGAGAATATGGGGTAATTCCAAACAAATTATCTGTTCTATACCCTATATAAACAGAATTACTTTTTTTTTTGGCTAAAATAAGATAACACTTTGAAGTGAGCCTTCATTTAATGCAATTTTAATCGAATCGGAGTCAACTCATTCATCAAATTTGGTTAAATTATTCACAAAAGGCTGTGATTTATACGATTTAAATGTTTTGAAATCCAAATGAGAAGATTTTCTCCGATTAAGAGCTAATATTTATTTTGAAAAATTCAAAAATAGAAAACTTTTGATAAAATTCTCCATTTTGTTGTATAACAAGACTTAAGATAACAAAAGTCATCACTTGATGTGCCTATCAATTGATTCAAATTATCTTAAGATATGATAATTAAAAACGATATAAGTCTGGGTTGAAAAACAAGTGGTTATGAAATCCAACAAATGTATGATATTTTGAAATATAGAATAAAAAACGATTAGATATGAGATATAAGACCACAATTGTAGTCGACTTTCAAATATTGGTTTTATATCAGAAATCGTACGATAATTCGTATACAAAATCAAATGATGTGAAAACGTTTCCATATATGTTATGTGACCTTAAAATTCAGATAAAAACTTATATATTATGTAATAAAGGCTTAAATTAAAAATTAAATCAGTTGTTTGAGTGAAATAAAAAAAAGGTGTAAATCAAGTCCCTATCGATAAGGGAATGGACTATCTTTTCACTGAATGGCAACTCTTTTTTAGATAATTAGTGATCGAAAACAATTCAAAACCGAAACATAAATAGAGTTAATTGAAAAAGTCGTTTACGGAATCGATTACTAATCGGTTTATTCCAGTTAACGACTAATATATCACTTGATTTCCTCGAAGCAAAAAATATAATCAACTCATTTGCGATAACATAGATTTGGTTATATATGAGTACAAGTATGCGAAGATCCAGTCATCGAAATAACCGATTAGTCGACATTAAGACCATTAGATTCGGTTATAAATGTAATTAAATAAACATTCAGTTTATAAACAGACTATTCATTCAATTAAAAGAAGATAAAGATTTTGGATATGAATTACAAATTTTGGCCGAATTTTAGATAATTTCAATTTAGAGACAAATACTCGAAACCCGGGAATAATAGGGCAATAATATGGCAAATATACTGTACTCGAAGCCATTGGGTGTGCAAAACATCATTGGGATGACAGGAAACGAAAACAACAAAATCCAATGGATTACTACTAAAAATATTTATTTTAAACTCTGAAGAGCTTTTAAAATATCGAATTCGAAATAATTTTGGTTATTATCGTCATATTTATTCTGAAAATAGCAACTATAGTACAATTGTGGTAACTATTCTGTACCAATTACTGATAGAATATCACTTTAATGAGTGATCTTTGAGCCATTATTATGAAATGACTAAAACTGTTTGGAATTCAACCGAAATCTAAATAAGTTTAAAGATTAGATCCAATCAAATGAAAAACAATTATTTTTGGACTTTTGATTAGATTAATACCTTTTTTAGTCATTCAAATAGTATTCGTAAAATTGCGTGAACTTAACCGATGCCCAGTAATACTGATAACAGGATTCGACTCAATGGCAAGAGTTGGCAACAAATACTTAAAAACAGACCAATAAATAGGGAAACAATTGATTCAATCAGTATTTGCTATATTAATCTCTTCATTAAAATTATTGATTATTATTAATAAGAAATGTTTTTCTCGTAAATTAAATAAGAGATAAATAAAAATCAATTTTCAGATAAGACTTGTATCGAAGGGAAGTCTTGCAAATATATGAGCACTGCTTTCATCGATTTGTGTCTGGAATTCATCTTACGATAGGAATGAGAGGTTGTGCAGCGCTCCTCCATTGGCTCAATAAGTTTAAGCACTAGTTTTGGCAAAAGTTGTCACAAATATTTCATTAGTTTACGAATTCTATATTAAACGTAATCTCAATAATGAGGCAAAATTGAGGCAAAAATGTTGGACTCATCTCAATCTCAATATAAAAAAAACGAATGCATTAAATGGGACCAAAAGTACGCAAATGAATACAAATAAACGAAACTAATGCCAAAATTGTCTTATTTTTTGTTTGAATCGGTTCCTTCTCATTGTCTTTCAGTTCATTTATATGTAAATCAGTATAATTTAGATCAGAACGAGATCAGAGGGAGTGATCTGTTGGGTCAGAGCCTACCACAACCCTACCGCTACGTATAGTGGAGTTTAGTTGGAGTATAGTCTGCTTTTTGGCACAAAATATTAAAATACAAAACAAGAAAGAGATTTGTTTGAGGAAAATGAGGAAAACAAATGATACTCTTCTAGTCTAAGACTAAGTGTTGTCTCTAATAATGTTATTTAATTGAAAATCTTTTTGTCAATCGTTTGATACGAATTGCTTTTTAATCATAATATGATTTATACTTAAGAAGTGATTAAATCGAAGCTTAAAAAACAAGTAAACTATTAAAGGTATTAAATGACCTGAAAATATGTTCCAATTAATTAACTAATAATTCAATACTTATTTTTTGTTTATCTGACTTTGAATTTCAAATTAAGGAAGTTTACCACTATTTCATAGAACCAATTGTAGTGATTGTGATTAACGACAATTTGTTAGGCAATTGACTTAACTATTCATTTATTATTATTACAGATGTATTACAATTAAAATAGATTTTAAACAAATAGTCTACAATTGGCTCAACCTATGAGTCACTGCTTTATGTTCACGACTAACGAAGCAATTAATTGAAATGAATTAAACCTAAATATAACTGATTTATGATTTCTATTGTATTATAAATTGTTTCTTTGGACAGTTGTCTGATTGGGAAAGAGGTACGGGTAGGGGATTACTCTTTGCTTACAAACATAGGATGACTCATTTGAGTGATTATCACAAGTTTTAACATATTTTGTGCGGATTTTACTCATTTCATATGAAAATGCAGTGAAAACTGTGGTTCGGATAATAATACAGACATTAGTCACAGAAAAATCACATGAATTGAGACTAATTTATATATATTTGAAGGCATTTATATGACGTGTATTTCTCTCACTAGAAGGACATCACTTCTGACAACATTACAAGAGTTGAAAGATTGTCAGAACTGAGTCTCGCTTTTGTTTTTTAACTGATGTAATCAAATGCCAATCACTCAATAAGTACCTCAACTCAAATTAATTTAAATAAATTCATATGAATTCCGGTTTCATTTAATTGGATCTTCTCTCAAGTGAAGCCTAAAGAGACAATCATTTGATGATTGCATTGAATATTGATATGAGTTGTGATATAAACAGACAAAACTCACGAATAGTTTATTCAGAAGAGACTAAAAATAGGTTTCAATTGAATCAAAACAAACGAATGAATATATTGTTTGAAATGCAAACTAAGAGTCAATTAATTTGAATGAAAAGCAATGATAACTCCATATAAGAGTGAATGCAATGAATGACAAACATATCAAACGTACGATAAGTTGACCTCAATTTCGGGTAAAAGAGTTTTTTTTAAATATTTTAAGCGACAAAACAACAAAAAGTATTAATTAATTTACATAATATTAGAGCCAAACATAAGTTCAAAGGGAAGCCATTTTAAGCTTAAGGCAAAAGTGGACCAAAAGAGCAAAAAAAAGTTGTTTAGACTTACCGTCAGTTGAATTGTCGGACAATTGGATCGACGAAAGAGTTCTCATTATTAATGTTGAAGTTATTAACGGGTATTAACTGGCTTTGGATTATTGTCTCCACTTTTATCACAATTTATATTACAATTAAAGACTAAATATTTTCTCAGATTTTATAAAAACTATTATTATTTGCAAAAAATCTCTTTTCTATTGAAGACATAAATCTCTTTCTCGGAAGCAGTTAATCGACAATCTCTTACTCTTCGGTCTGTCTTCTTGTATAGTCTGATATTCGACGACTCTTCTGATGTCTGAACCGATGGTCAACTTTCTGCGAATTAGTTGAGACAAACGAATAGTTGAATGTCTGCTGCGTCTGGTCTTGTCTTACATCTCACTGTTCGGCCATTTCTAAGCTAACATCAGATACGACCACAGCTTTCATACAAAACATAACAAAACAGCAACCAATGAGTCCTCCCTTTAAACCGTTTCGTCACAATAACCCTATTCTATGATTGGATGACTACAACATCGATCTATACGTCATATCATTGGCCAACCGTTGAGAGTGAATAACAAAAAGATTTTTCTCTAACAGTTTTATAGCTGTTTGTTGTCATGAATCAGAATAAGCCATACATAACACATACACTTTTAACAAGGACATACTTTTACAGAGTGATCAAATTAGCCCTACCTATTGCCAATTATCTATAATTTGGCCAAAACTCAGTCCTTTTTGTTCCTCACTTATGCCTCTTCTCTAATCTCTTAGTTTAGTTGAGACAAAATATTGGATAAATGTTTTCAATTGGATTCACGTAAAGTGTTTCCCCTCTGATAGCTTGCCTTCAGTGCTGTCTATTCCTGTGTTTGCGAATAATCTACAAACTTCTGGAAACTTCTTTATGTTATTCATAATAAACGTCAGTTTATTTGCAATTTTTGTCGCTTTGGTCAACAAAATGATTGCAAAGATTTAATTGTTTTTGGATTTAATTATCTGATATCTAATCTTTTCAGACGATAATATCAATTGAACTGCAATTCACTCTTTATCTGAAAATTGTTTACTTTTGGTTTGTATTGAGAGAAGAGAGATATTGAGAGATATTTCTAGTTTAAGACTAACTTTAAATAAACACAATTCGAGTCATTATTTTTTAAAAGAGTTCTTTTCCTTAATTTTTTGGAAAGTAATGAATGAAAAATCACAAGTTATGAAAAGTTGTGCCAACAAAAAGATAAAGTGCGGATAATACAAATTTTCAGTCTTCCTCGTAGACTAAAAGCACTAAAAGATAAGACAATAAACCTTGGTTACACTATTCTTTATGCATTATCTCTTATTTCATGGATATTTACTAATTTGGAAATGACTAACTTAGTTTACCTTGATGATGATGATGATGCTCTTAAAATAAGGTTTGTTTGCTTGCATTGCTTCGGTCATTGTAATATTTGAGCCTTGGTCTTTTTTTTAAACCAAATTTTTCAAAGTATAGACCAAAACTTAGATTTGAAGTTTAAGTGAAGTTTCAACTTGGTTTCAAAATGGTTGTAGTGGTGGTTAACTATCTCTTAAGATACTATCTTCTAAAACGTGTCTGCAATTGCTTTTAATATTATTTTGTTTCAACTTTTTATTGATAATAAAACGAATGGAAAGTTAGTCTTAACCTCAGATTCTATTATCAAATACTATCACATTATTTGTAATTTAAATGGGAGTGCTTTCAGCCTTCTTGTCGTATGTAATATATGTTCTTATATTAACAGTAGTGGCGGATGAGGTGGTGGTAGTGGTAGTGGTGGTCAACAGATAACTTTTGTGATTATTTTTCGGAACAATTTTTTTTACAAATCGTTTTGAAAACAAGTTTTGTGAGTCTGTGCGATAAGTATTGAGCTGTATGTGGAACAGTAACTAAAAACAAGGACATTTGGACGCAGACACCAAACACTGAGCGTAGGACTGACTCAGATCACGTACCCGTTTCTCATATGAGGAGAGGCATAAGAATACACTAATATTTGTTGAGTCCTTCTCGAGTGGAAAACATTTAATGAAAGACAAATAATATGTGAAATTTGGTTCATTCACTGCAATGGGAAATGACTTCTCGATTGGTTGTGCACTAAATGTTCACTTTATGTTCAAATGGATCCAAATCTGCATATCTATAGACAATCAGTATATGAAATGAGAAATAATTAATTAAATGAAATGCATTTGCAGGAAGTTTTATGTCAGATATCAATGAAGACTTCCCCTAATATTTACTCTAATGTATAACAAAATTATTTGTAGGACAGTCATAATGCACTGGCTTTTCACACACTCAGCCTGTTCTCATTGAATCTGTTGCACTCAACACATCCCTAAATATCTTAAACAAAGGACACGAGATGAGGTCGGGGCTACAAATAGATTCGGGTTCATTTCAATATTGCAAAGAAAGAGGAGAGGGAGAGGTAGACAACTCCTAACTTAATAGTATGCAATGCATTGAAAGAGTACTAAAAATATTAACAAAAAGAAGAAATGACACAAAAAGACACAAAATTCGCAAAAAATTGAGTTTTAGCTCAAAGAAGTGTTTAATGTTGAGGCGGAAGACATTGATCGCCAGAAAGTGAGTTCAATTCAAACTCTATTACTGCCAATAAGA
Source organism: Minunthozetes semirufus (assembly GCA_034699985.1). NCBI lineage: Eukaryota > Metazoa > Arthropoda > Arachnida > Sarcoptiformes > Punctoribatidae > Minunthozetes > Minunthozetes semirufus. The sequence goes on from JAQIXD010000509.1 coordinate 13,886, forward strand.
GCAGAGCCTGTGCTCTGCCATACATTTCCATAACTTTTAGGAAGTTTCCACTATCTTCCCTTCCCTTCCCATTGCAAAACATATTAGAGTCGTTAACTTAATTAATATTTCAGAGATATAACACTCTTTTGTTTCGTCTATCAATTGATTCTTCATGTGATTCAAAACAGGAGTGGGTTTTAGTTTGCATTCATTCCCAACAATAAGTGCACTGAACTGATGTTTACCACATTTTGACTATTTTTTACAGAATCGGTTCGACATTAATCCAATTATTGCATTTACAAGAGCCCAAACTTTTTATGACTATTCTCTTCATTCAAATTTGTATTTCAGTTTTGAAAAAAAATGTTGAAATTGTGATGAAATTTCCAATTGAGTGAAAACTAGTTTAGTTTAGTTCAGTTCAGATTAATTGCTTGAGTTCTGAGTTCAAACTACTCTATTGGTGTCCACTGTGTGCCTAAAGTCACAGATTTTTCTCGACTAACCCCTTGGGGAACCCCTTTATTAAAATTTTATTTTTGTCTGTCGCCAATCATTTAGAAAGTCGTCAACAAAATGAGTCTTGTCTTCGATTCTTATGTCATATTCTTTGCGTCTGATCCTATCTTTAGTGAAGGTTTTGCTTAAAGAGTATATTTCCCTATCAATAGATTAGCACTTATTGTGCAAAAACAAGAATTTGCGGAACAGTTTCTCTCCAATAGATTTGAAAGGCTTTCAAATTATGAAAAATAATATTTGAATTAATTAAAATTCAATTCATTTAATTTAAGATAAATAAAAAATTAAACTCAATTTGGTTATAATGGAATGCAATTAATTGATTGTCAATATTTTCAAGTATTAAAAAATATTTGTTATGTTTGACTGACTTTAAGCCTAATTATCTGCTTAATAGAAAATTAATCTAGCTCAATGCCAGAAAAGTTAATTGAAAAATTCAATAAATATTTTATAAACAATTGAAATGTCTTTAATTTGTTGATAAACTTCTTTATTAACTCCAAAGAGAAAAAAAAACTTTTAATAAGTTTTATTCATAACATGTTTTCAACTCTTTTCAAACAAACCATTCATTTGTAACATAATTATTATTAGAGAAACATTTTTGGCTCAAAATTTATTTTTTTAAACGAATCATAAGATCAGACGACTATTTGACTAATCCTTCGACGACTGTTAATCACAATTTTAGGTCACATGTGATATGATATAAGTTATGCCTTAAGTTTCTAAACTATTATTCAATTTGTGAGTCAATAGCTTCGGGCAAACACCAGTCCTGTCATAAATTCTTATATTATTTTCTATATATTTCTTAATTGGATTCCGATTCCAATTCTTGGCTGAGTTTCAACAATTCTGGTTAAGATTCTTAAAACCAAAGCATATTGATATTCAAGTCTCGTATTAATTGAAAACTTTTTTTTCATAGAATCACTTGATTTGAAATTTCGCGAAAAAAGGATAGGATTTATCAAAAGCTTAGTTTTAGATATTAATTGACTTCTGTCTTATGATTGTCTCATTTTTTAAATGTCTATCAAATGGAGAAAAATCTGATCTCAATATTAATGTATTCCTTAAGAGACTTTCGAGGACTCGATTTATTGATTAAATTATTTGCAAATATGACGTAATTTAGAAAATTCGTTACACAAGTCTCAACCCGTCCACTGACTGATAAAGAGATTGTTTTTCATGCCGAGCTTGCAAGAGGTGAACTTGAACTTAAGGGTATTTATTATTATTTTACTTATTTCTCGTGACTTTTTTATATTTGAGATTCAAAAGGCGAAGACAAGACTTAGTCAGTGTTTGGTAAAGTCGGCCCCGACTTTCTGGTTCTCCTTCTAAACAATAGTTGTTTTAAATAAATTATTTAAAACTTGAATTATGTTTATTCTCCTCTTTTTAGTGCATTTCTTCTCCTTCTCATTGTATTCAAGATATTCAGCGATTTGTATAGATTTGAATCAAATTAGTAACGAATGGGTTTTGAATTATTAAATTGTCTTATATTTACTGACAATATTAATGAGTAATCTTAGTGTTTGTCTCTTATCTGTTGTTTATCTGATATTTGGATAACTTTCTACACTTTTAAGGAAATAATAAAAGAGTAGCAAAAAGTCTAAACTCATCTGTTTTTGTCTTACAAACAATCAAAGAGATATTTTAGAGATAATTACCATAAAAACAAATCACAAACAAACGTTTGTTTCGGTTGATTTGCAAAACTCTATTTCAGTACTAAAATAAAACACAATTTGTTGACTAAATAAAGGCTAAATTGCTTTCACAGAGATTAATGTAATGTGTTTTAGACTAATATAACAAATTAACTTGATGTGTTTTTAATGAAATTCAATTTGAAAGGTAATCATGACTTTTGACAGAATGGAGAGGAACAAAGAGGACTTTGAAACTGAATTTAAAACTTATTTTTATCATTATTTGGTAAACACTTAACACTTATTGTCTAAAAATATCGCAATTAATGGTTTATCTGGAATATGCTTATCATATGAGAGTCTGGTCACAAGACCCCATCCTAACAGCTCTTCCCAGTATTACCATATTATATGATTGCATAATAAAAGTGTGTTATATATGGTTCAGGTGTAGTGACAAACAGATGGAAATTTCAAATATGACATCAAATTCTATTAATTTAATTAAATATCAGTCATCGAAAAAAGAGAATCCGAATAATTAAATATATTAAACATTTAAACATGCAACACTTATTTTCGCTATTCATAACTCAATAATAAGCGATTTTATCATCTAAATTAATCTTCTAGTTTTTTCCACGGCCTTCACAATATAGATTTGTCGGAAAGATATTGGAATAACAGTCACTTGATTTACAAATAACTTTGACGTTTTCTCCATAATCAGGTTTATATCCTTTAAAAAAAACTCATTGTGCTTCTAATAGATAAAAAACAAGTATAAACAAGTTACTATGTTATGTTACTTTCAATCAAAAACTGAATAAATTCGATTCATATCTATTTTGATCTAATTATTGAATGAAATGTCAAACAAAATGGACTAACATTTGCACAGATAGTTTGAAAGTCAATGAAAGTTAAAGAGAAAACTGGAATTTTCCAACAAATCATTCAAACAAATTGAAACCCAAATAAAAGGCACGTAAACCTCTGAGCCCTTACCCCAAACCCAAAAAGAAATGGTAATTCTCAAGAAAAGAGTTGTAAACAATTTTCTCAGTAAACGATAAGTAAGGGATCAGTTATTGTGAATTTCAATAAAAGGACCAAAACATAAAAGGTTTGGCGAAATAATAACAATTATATATTACTCTGAAATGTATGCCAATCCTGAGATCCATTTTCATCATCTTTTTAGGAAAACTAATTTCTAAAATTGAAAGCAAATGATTGCAATCAATGATTCAATACTAATGTTTAGAATATTAATTAGTTTTTCAGATTTGCTTTTAAACTGAATTCATTTGAATCCAATTTATTTTTAGTGTTTTTAATGTTATATAAAAATTTCTTAATTAAAAAAAGGAAATTTCTGTATTTGATTGAATCACTAATTTATTTTTTGAAAGTTAAAAATGAATTTAACTTTTTTTTATAACTTTCCTCAATGAGAGTGAGTTAATAGATATTTAATATTTGGTTCATATTTTTGAAAATGAGTCACTCATTGAGAACACAATTAATTAATTAATTGAATGCAAATCTAATCGTAATATTAGAACAATTGGAGAATGAATTGCAAAGAATAACATTTCTATAATTAGTTTAATGTATTTAATAGTTTTGTTTACTTCAAAACTCTGTAATAATATATTCTTTGTTATGAATTAGCAAAAAACGTTTCAAATTAAATCTAATTCTTTCTCTTATGTTATTAATATCTTGAAATATAATAATAATGTACACGATTATCCTATTTCTCATTGTATACGAAAATCCCCTCATACAAAGACTAGGTTTGGAATTTTAAATTGATCATCAAATGTCTGTAATTTTGTTAATTTCAACTGGTAATTACCAAGTTTGCTACACATCTAAAGAATTATTAATAATTTTTAATGATTTAATTACTGAATTAGTTTACAACAGTAAAAGTTAATCTGATTTGAATAAGTTAAGAGAAGACAACATCTGGTTAACCATCTTATAAGGAAGGGATCAAAATGTGTTTGCATTTGGCTGTGCTTTTTTGGTCAATACATGAGATAAAAAAATTATTTCTAGCAGAAAAACAATATTTTTGTCGATTTTATCGATAACTGAGAAAAAACATAACATTTTGATTACTATTCAACTGAACTGTTGAACGGTTTAACCGAATTATGACTGACATTGAATTGAAATCAAATCCGATTCAGTAAACAACAAAAAAGTCAGTCAAACAGAACAATAAAATTGATTTTTTATTTTTTGTTAACTTTATTATTCGCCTATAAAAATATGGCTTATTTTTAGACCATTTAATATGGAGTGCATTAATGGAACCATTACCATTACCATTACCTTCTGATTCTATCGAAAACTGATTCACATTTTAGGCATTTTTAAACAATAATGCCATCGATTAGCCTTCATTTGGTGAATTTCCCTTTTTTATCAAGATAATATCTAGTCTTATTGTGAATCCGTTTTAGAACTGCTATAAACGTTTTTAAAATTTGATAATAAAGGGAAATTTTAAAATGGGTTTCTAGTCATTCAAGGATAAATTCATTTACATTACAATCTAGTATTTTATCACTTTTAAGTGTAATAAAAGGTTTATTGTCTAAAGTTTATTATAATACTCGAGAAGTGTTGATAAGAAATATTTTTTGTTACCAAATCTCAAATATATATTTGAATAATAATAATAATATCGAAAAACAAGAGATAAGCAAAATATTGAATTTATGGCAAATAAGTTCTTGCATTTCGAAATTTAATTTCCATTCAACAAATACCTCGATATTTTTTGATATGATATCAGAAATAGAATACTCAAGAATTTGAAATATTCTTCAAACGCCGGCATAATATTCATATCTAAGTATTTTGTTCCTAAAAAAAGCGATAATTAATTAAAATGAAAACATCTGTTTGTAAATCAATTTTAATAAATGTTTACAATAAATGATTAAATGATTAAAAAGCCTTCGATTCAAAGGATTTGATGACTTTTTCATACATTTTAGGAATACTGTGTTTCCAGTATTTCCTTGAAATTTCATATATTTTTGCCGAATTCATGCCATTATCTGCAGTTTTATCGTTCAATTTGAATGAATAAATATTTATTTTTACTAGAACAAATTTTTAGTAAATGGTCTCGATTTTGATGTTTAGACGATAGGATTTTCAATAATTAAGTTTTGTTTGCAAAAACAATACAATTAGTAGAGAACACAAAAAGGACATTTATTTAATTAGAAATTAAAGGATACAATGATCGGACATTGACTCGAGGAAAGAGTTTAAGAGAAACTAATTAGTAATTAAACTTAACAAACAACAAATATCAATGAATTTAACGCTATTTTAAACTTTTGTCTCTTTTTTCCTTTAGATTTTGATTGATTTTTGTTTGGTTTAGTTGATGTTTGAGTGAACATGGACATTTCTAAATGTTTATTATGCAATTTTAAGTTATTGATTACCCGGAAAATCAAATTAGTTGAGAGACAAATGTTTTCAAAAACTTTCGAAATATATTTAAACAAATGTTAGACTTATTTTTCAGAAATGATTGGTTTGCGAAATATTGTAAAATAATCTATTTATTTATCAATCATTTCTTTCTCATTCCCATTGAAATCTATTTTGGTGTAATACAAATGTTTTTCGGTATTTGTGTTTAGCAATTATCGCGACTTATATCTCAAAAGTTGTTGGGATAGACAAAACTGCGAAATAAAACTACAATAAACAAACACTTGAAATGGGTTTCGATCTGATTCTGATTTTAGAAAAAAGTTGAGAAGAGATGATAGAAGAGATGATAGCTTTCAATTTAGATAAAAATAAATCGTTTCCTAAATCCTTGAGTTTGTCCACAATTTCAATGAAAAATTGGATTCAAATAAAATGATAAATACTTTTATTTTGTCATTCCATTGGATTAAACATAAATCGCTAACAAATAGCTGTTTATCGATGAACTTAATTGAGATGTTTTTTAAAGTCAGACTTAAGATTGTAGTGTCATTGAAATCATTCAGTGATGTCCAATCAATTGATGAAAGGTTAGTATTGTGTGAAACACAAGGATTTCAATGAATATTCTTTGAATAATTGCATTGCAATGAGAATTCAATTTCATTCAATCAATTTATTACATAATTTCAATTGAGCTCTCATTTGAACAAAAGTTTTCATTCATTATTCAACACAATTCATAAATAATCGATGAAAATTGCTTTTTATGCCATTCTATGCCTATGTTTAGCTATATTTTCAGATTAATTCGCTTTGGAATAATCGAGATCATTGACTAATCGATGATTCATGTATTTCGAGGAAAGTTATCGCAAGTAATTAATATTTTTAACAAAAAGGTATGAATTGAACAGAAATTATATTCGTATTGAATTGTATTCAGTATTAAGTTTTCAGATTTTGTTCATTAATTAAGGTATAAATTATAATCATTGGTTTCATTGAATTTATTCATAATTATCTTTTTGTTCAATGATTTGTTTGTCTTAAAAATAAATAATAAAAACCATTGACGTGAGAATGAAGGCTTGCAAATGAACTTGATCATTGATAATTGATTCAATACGAAACTCTCGACATTTGCATTAAATAAAAACAACTATAAATGTCATTTCCAGGATTTTTTTTCTTGATTTAGTTGGCAATTAAAGAACCAAAATTGAATGAGAACAGAATGTGAACTTGCAATTGAAAACTCTCGAAGAAAACAAGTTTTATTTCGATTAATATAATTTGAGCCATAAATGAGCCATAAATTTGTTTTAATAAAAAAATCAAATAAAAAATTATAATAAAATTTGTGATAAAAAATTATATATTCATTAATAATAACAAAATCAACTGTTAATACATTAAAATGTTTGTTAAATAATTTACAAAAATATAGAAATCTTTTCTCATTCCTCAGCCCTTCCTTTTTTTCGACAATTTGTTGCAACTTATTTGAAAACAGAAAATATTTTACATTTATTTCATTGAAAAACAATTAATTTTTTTCGGATTTAATCGCATTTTATAAGAATTAAAGTTTTAAAACTTTAAAAAAAGTTTGGTGTTGTCTATAACAGGGATAACCAGATTTACATTATTCGATGTCATATCAAAATTTCAAATTAAATATTGACTTTTAAGTAATAATTTGAAATCAATTACTCTTTGAGAAAATATAACTAATATTCTGTCGAATCAATTAAAACATTATTTTCAGAGATTTAATATCAGTTGAAATGATTTCGTTTGCATATAATAATTGATATCAGTTATGGATTTTCTTATGTTTGTTACAAAAAAGTGGATATCAGTCGAAGAATATAATGAATTTACAAAAAAAGTTGAGATAATTCAGATCACATGCATTGAAATGTAATCAAATTTGTTTTAATCATTTATTTGAGACTTTTTTTTGTAAACAATTGATAAGAAAAAACTTCTGAATAATAGAAAAAAAATGGAAAATAACTAAAATAACGTCAAATAAAATAATTTATTACATTTCAGTTCATTTCATTTTATTCCCATTTTTTGAGATAAAACTGAATTTCAAAAAACATCTTATATTCTGTACATTAATAACAGTTTTTGACTTAAATCTAATCAATACTCAAAAATAAACGCAATTTTCTGATAAAAATTGATTCAAATATCAAAATATTGATACAAAACAAATGTAAGAAATGACATTCAGTTCCTTTTAGTGCCGACATTAATGAGGTATTTGCAGCAATGGGTCAGCAATTGTTTATCTCCCGAATAGAGTTCGGTATTTACTTCACGGGTATATATGTCGAGACCGTACTGTCCATCTTCCGGAAATTTAATTAAAAAGGTAACGATATCGTCCTCGACGTGCGCCGACACATACTTCGACAACTTTTTCTCTTCGATTCCATTCTTATGAAGAGATGCCATGAAATCAGTCAATTGTCGCGACATTCGGAACTGTATCTCAAGATTTCTGTCAGAGAATATGAGAGCGTCTTCGTGTGTCAGTGGAATGAGCCCAAAGAGTCGGGTACTTTTGAGAGGACCCCACTCACCACTCGCACAATCAGGCAGTGGAACCATAACTGTTTGCAAGTCATCGCATTCGATCTTGAATTTGCAAACACTCTTAAACTTCATGGGCTCTCCCGTTACGTACTCACGAGGAGTGGTAGCATTTGCAAAGATGTCCATAATAAATGAACCACTACAGGGAGCGTGTACTCTAAAAGCGACGGTATTGCCCACTACTGACTGCATTACAAATCTTTTGAGTCCAATTCCATCAAATGAGTCGCTCTCCCGGTCATAGAATTTCAGATTATAATGAAATATAAGACTCGGAGTCATATTTGTAGGCATTCCTATGCGAACTGTTGAGGCACCAGAACTGTCCGTAAATAAAACGGCTCTTAAGTCTTCATCAGTAAAATAGAGTCCATATCTAAAGAACAAGGATCTGACAAAAGGTAATTCTTCGAATTCAGATATAGTGATCGGCGTTTTGAGGAGCTGCCACTCGGGTTGAAGTGGAAAGAACTCGTATATGAATTCTTTGGGATCAGTCAAGAAGTAGTGGTCATCGTATTCGTATCGCAAACTATCAGATTTGCCTTTACTTCCAGGTTTGGGCACTTCCTTGGCGTTGACCAGATGTCTGGCCCCCCAATTGCATTGAACGAAACGCCAGGCACCGGCAACATAAACGGCGTTCCAGGAATTCCTGAAGCGATTATCTTCGAACCTGACTCCGGGCTGATATCCAGCACTTTTTGAATAGCCTTTAATGACAACACAATGCAAACCCGCGTAACTGTAAAACACAAAATGATTTTTAGATTATCTGTTATTACATTCAAATTAAACTATCATTAAATATGTGCCACTAATTGGTTCTCAAGAGTTGTTTACTTTTATTGTCGTCTTATTTATGGAAAACATTTTTAAGTTAATACTTAATAAGTATTACTTAATAGCGATCGAAATACTGACAAAAATTTGAGATTTTTTTTATTACTGTTATTAAAGGAACTCAACTTAACTCAACTCAAAACACAATTCAGTTAATTATAATATTATTAATTAAAAGTTGAGTAGAGTTTTAATTGAGTGAAAATAAACAAAATTAATGTCTATTCTGTGTTATTTAAATATAAAATGTATTAAAGTCCGGCCCTTTTTAACCGCTGCTATGAATAATTGGGGAGTAATTTGAGAAAAAGTCAGAATATAAGAGAATTTAAGAGATAATCATTATATGACTCGAAATTGTGTTTAATATTCGATATATAATTGTTTTAAAACATTAAACAAATGAAGAAAAATAAATATTTTATTATATTATGTTTTATTCTGTCCTCTAATTTAAGATTAAAGAAGATAAACAAAATATAAATAATAATCAAATGGCGTTAGATTTCAAGTCCAGTGCTGTACACAATTGAATTGATGGGAAAGTGGGTCAAGACTTTCTGGCGCTGAGTAATTGGCCGTTGAATACACGCGACAATTATAGAAGACGTGCATAAAAGTCACAACCATTTAAAGGGGTCGTAAGGTTTAACTCATAATAAATTTGTTTAATTAAATACAATTTTGAAGGCATTGAAGGCAGTGAAGGCACAAAACATGGTTCCGACTCACCTACAAAGCCTTTTGAAGAGGACGTGATAACTCTCAGTGCCGTGTTTTATGCCTCGAAGTATACCCATTGGTGTGTCGGCGTTGGTATCGTCGTCAAACTTAATTGTATTCAAGTTCTTCACTGTAATCCATCTGAAGATAGCTCTGGCCTTCTCTACGTCTGTAATACAGCTTCCAATCAATAGTCGAACCAAATCAGTGAATGTCTTTTGGTCTTCGCGGGCGACCTATCAATCAATACATAACTTATTAGACAGGAGTTAACTATAATTGAGAGGGAATTCACATTAATAGCAATTTGATCCAATTCTGAGAACACATTTGGGTCGTGATATATATCCATTTTTGATATAAGTGGCGGACTGGGAGGCGGTGGTTGACTCGGATATGGCATTATTGGCGGCTCGTCTTGACTTATATAACTTCTTTCATTTGTCTAAAAATGTGGAAAAACTGACCATTAATTTGATTATTTGAATGAATTGAGTGATAAAAACCTGAGAGAATTCATTGAACTTTTCACTGATTAAATTAATCATTTCTTTGCTCTGTTTGTCGACTAACTCTGCAGTGGCCTGTCTTTCCTGTTCCAACAGTTTTCTGGTCAGGGATTCTTTCTTTCGGTCCAATTTGACGGTCATATTCTTTTCTAATTCTTCCCTTTCCTTTTGGTGTTTAATAGTGAGCGACTTTTCCTCGTCATTACTAATCCTTTTCTTTTTGGTATTCAATTCGTGTTGAAATCGTGAAGTAATTCGTTCCAACTCTTTCTCCCACTCTTCCTATGAGTGCAAACAATAAAATGGTTTTCTTTGAATTTCAATGAATTGAATTGAGAATAATGAGAACAAACTTGAATTTGTTGACTAATATTGGTTTCTTCTTCGGCTCTTTTCTTTGAAAACTGTCTATAAAGGGCGTCCTCTTCTGCTCTGTGCCTCATCTCTAGCTTTTGCTGAGTTTCGGTATCCTTTGAAAAATAGATAATAACATTAAAATTCAATTATTGAATCGTTGGTGAAAGCAACTAATCGATTGACATAAAAGAAGATGGATTTCATAGACTTTGTGTTTGGTTGGAAGTCATGAGAAAACTTATGGTTTATAATTGAATTCGTGTTTAATATATTTATTATTATAGATTTGATCAGAAAATAATTGAAGGCTTCTATTGTATAATAATAGAGAATTGATGTCTACCTGTAATTGATTGACAGGAAGTCACAAATTCTCACTACTTTTTGATAGGATATAGTGTTTCAAATTGAATACAAGTTTTTTTCAAATCAATTTAATTATAAATTTAATTATAGCTCTCAATGTATGCCTCAATTGATTTAACACTAATTAAAACTCAATTTATGTGAAGTTTTGTTTAAATAAACGATTGAATTGTTTTTCAATTCTTTTCGCTAAACATTTCAACCATTGATTGAGATTTCATTGAATAGTTGTGTGAAATATAAAAAACAAATATTGAATTGAATTCAGCGAACAACTAGTGATGGCCTTAATTTGGTTTATATTTAAGAAAAGCAGATAATTATCACTTTCTAATCATTTAATCGAAAAAACAATTATTTTATTTAGAGATTGAAATCCAGGACAAACTTTTTTCTCTTCCATTAAGTCTATGCGAACAAATAATTCGTTTTGTGCCATAAGTCGTGTAATTTTATTAGACTTTCAGCTCAACAGTGATATGAATTGCACACAACCGCCCACTAATCAAATGCCAATTAAAGAATCGGTTGACGAACACATCTATAGATTTATATGTCTTACAGTTTAAACTGTAAGGAGTTATTGACTTCAGT
>JAQIXD010000510.1:0-25523 GCA_034699985.1 Minunthozetes semirufus
ACAAATTTGTCTTCTCTCATCTGTTCAAAGGGCGCCTGCGGTGAAACCATTCTGGATCTGCTCTCAAATTCAGTAGCGGGCGCTCCCTCTTTATCTCTAACCAACCCATATCTCCTGTCATAAGGAGGAACAGTATTTGCCTGAGGGTTGGAGTCATCTCTTGTTGTGGTCGCGGGTCTTAGCAATGGCTTAAGAGTGGGCCTGAAATATGATCTTCCAATTGTCAACGGAGTCTCTGTTGTTGTCCTGAAAGTCGTAATGTTCTGAACAGTAGTTTCCGTTTGATTTCTAATCCTTTGTGGTCTATAGAATGGTCGGGTCCACGACGAAGATATTGGCGGTGATGTTGTTCCTGTGCCTGTAATGGTGGTCGCATTAATAGTTGTTGCCGTACCTGTAGTTTCGTTATCATAAACAACTCCTGCAGTGAAATGTCTCAAACGACTCATCATTTGTGGCAAAAGTGTCTCATTTGAAGCCACTGTTGGACTGCCTGTGAAGCGATTTATCGTTTGGTTTATTTTTTGGATGATTCGAGGAGTTTCTGTGGTCAGGAAATCCCAAATAAATGGCAAATCAGTTGTATTTTGTTGGGGTGTTGTCGGTGAACGGTTTGTAGCACTTCCATCACTAGTTGTTTGAGTTCCATTTCCTGTGGTATCTGTCAAAGCATTAGTAGTGTTTTCTGTGGTACCACCGAAGATGTCGTCCCAAAATGACTTAAACGACACCGGTTTAGGAGTAGAAGTAAAGTGATCCCCGTTATTCTGTTTACTGGTAGGAGCGGACCCATACCGACGATCAATATTATTATTAGAACCGGTATCTATTCCTAGCATTTCTTTGATCAACGGATCCATTGTCGCCATAGTATCGTTGGAAAGAGTGGTATTTTCTGCCAATTGGTTGGGTTTTGGTGTTGTTTGGTTCTGCAGACAATCGCAGTCATCCATCAGTTCTTTCGGAAGCATTATTCGAGTGATTATTTGAATGACACCATTAGTGGCGATCAGATCCGAGTCTATTATCGGCACTAAATTGACTAAAACTAATGAATGGGACTGAACTGCAAATTAAGCATTTGTTTGAGTATTTAAACCGCACTTTATTTGTGTTAATGACTACCTGTCCTACTCGTAAAGTTTAGAAGATTGCCACCAATTGATGACAGTGCGTTTCCGGACAGACCGGTGGAGTAGTGTTTACCGGGTATCACATGATTGGCGATTAGCACTAAATCCGATTAATTTTGAGATTAATTTTAATTAGATTTTCGATGAGGACTCACATCTCAGGAATGTATTGTTTGACAGCATTTGTTGAGTGACTGGCCAGGGAACTGCTCGGAATGCCTCATCATTAGGCGCAAAGAATGTGAATGAGTCATTTGCTAAAAATTACCATGTTCAATTTAGTGTTATTTAGCCTCGATTTTAGTTTTTATGCATTACTTGTTAGCTCTTTCTGAAGACCAGAAAGCGCTAAAAACGATGATATTTGTGTCAAATGGGGATTTTCTTCCAACAGTTCCAATAAATTAACGTCTTTTTGTGGATACAACACTTTGTCAATCACTTGGACTAAACTTCGTGTTCTTGGGATCGGAACGTCTCCTTCGACAGCATTCGCGCCGTTAATCACAAACTTTGAAAAAGAAAATAATCTTAACTTTAATTCAATTATAAAACAATAAATTCGTTTAAAATATTCAGTGAAAGCAAAAATTAAAAGCGAAAATCATATGTAAAATCCTGATGACCTTAATTTGCCAAGATTAAATTAGAATATATTGACTTAATCTCTTTTTGTTTTATTTTTATCCTTGGACAAAGATTCACAACCATTTGAATGAAGTGATGTCAATAACTATTTACCATTTATTGAAATCTGAATATGAATTTCCTAAATATGGGATTCACTTATTGGGAATGTTTTGAATGTTTTTCCAAAAGGACCTAGTTTATTAATAATTCTATAAATCATTATAATTTATTAGGAGTATCTCTAATTGCAAGAACACAATTGAATAGTTAGTATTCAAGGAAAAGCCAATTGAAGACTCGACTAAAACCTATTCAATCAATCAAATCAAATAATAGGACTAATAATAAGAATAATAAACTTAACTATCAATTGAAAGGCGAGAAGAAAAATATCAATTATTTTTTGAGTTGAATTACACTTAAAGAAAGTTACTTAAAGTGGTTATTATAAGGACAAGGCTTAACACAATTGTTTAGTCTTTCAAAATAAATAAATTGTGCAAAACGTGAGTAATTAAATCAAAGCAAACAAAATTGCATGGATAACAACAGGCATAACTTGAAATCTCATTTGCCATAAGGCACAGGAATGCCTTCAAAAAGATTATCGATAATCAATTTTTTAAAAGATAACTATTCACTGATATATGGTCTGAGAAGTTAAATGATGAAACTCATTATCAAAAAGACTGACCCCATTAGGATAGGCTGTTATGTGAAGTTTGAGTCCGTTTGCGTTCTTTACTTCTTTTTCATCGAAAGCTCGAAAACTACTTAATGGTATACGACTGGCAATGATGTGTTGTTTTATGAATTCCTGTCGTTTCTGTGGATCGCTTTTGATTTCTTCGAATTGAGAGCCAGGGATCAGATTAAACGCCTCATCACTGGGTGCAAGAATTGTGAAGTCTCTACTTTTGCCTGTTTTATTAGGGAATAACCCATTAATACATGTATTTTAAGACATTCTTCAGGTATTCGACAAAAAAAAGACAATAAATCATTAAATGTATTCAAAGATATGCGGAAGAATTCAATAAAACAATCCCTAATTCTAGTGTTAGTCTACAATCGGAAGACTTTACGTGACTTTTAGATTAATTAAAATAACAATTTTTCAAATACCCTTTCCTTTCATCCCTTTGTTTGTTTATTAACGAAAAAATTCATAAAAATTATTAAAAGTCGTGAAAACGTGTTATTAATTAAAATCTTGAAAACGAAAAAATCTATTAAATGATTCTCTAATACAAGAGTCTCGACATTGAATCTTAATTATCATTAATTCCTTTCAAATTGAAAATCAATACCTTATGAAAGTGACTCTAGAGATAAGATCTATTAAGAATTACTTGAATACCGAGTGTTTTGTTCAGTTCATTTTGGTCTGAGTTCCGGAGTATTGAACACATTTTGAAGAGTCCCCTCTCATAGAGAGTCTTGTAAATGTGCTCGAAGTTTGGTGAAGTCGGTTCTTGTCTGCGTGTCCTTCCATTATCTTCTCTGTCCAGTGATTCTGGTTTCAAATCTATTAACATATAAATGATATTCTGATAAAAATCTTATTCAAGTCATAGAAATAGAGACATAAAGTGATTCAAAAATATTTAAAAATTCAGATTTATTTATATTCTGTGCTTTGACTCGACTGTGAGGGACAGACATCAAAGCATTTTTTATTTTAAGCCCAAAATTAATAAACAAAATGATATGAAGAACATTATCGAGAGATTAGTTCTAAGATTAAATACCAATTAATTATCTTAAAAAAGATTTCAAAACTTCTGTTGAAATAAAAATCAATTATTTTTCATGTTTTGTGTCGACAAATGAAAAATTTTCGAAAACAAAGAAGTACCAAGGTGTTTATTCAACAAAGTTTTAATTATTAAAGAAGAAGATTTGATAAACAACTTCCAAAGGGGATAGTTTCCGACAGAAAACTATTTACTGGGAATTAATTGACTGTCCTTAAGGCTATTCCCTTCGAGTTTAATTTTAGATTTCTGTAGGGCTTTCCTATTTGGGAGAAAAAATGATTAAATAGATTTCCATTTTCTTGTATTCAATCTTGAATTGTATGAAAGCCTTGAATCAAATGAACTGATGTTTTAGAAAATGAATACAGAATTAGTGAATAAACGCTTCTAATGATTGATTTGAAATTAATTTTCCCAAAACTATGGAAAACCTGCCATAAGTTGAAATATTGGGAATCATTTTCATCGAGCAAAACATATAATCAGATAATAAAACCAATATTTTAATTGAAGACTCTTTATATCAAATCTATTGGTTCCCAAAAATATCAGATAATTATAATAATAATCGATTCACTCATTGATGACATTTTGATGGCTTTTCTCTGATTCTTATCAGAAAAATAGCGCTTTTTATCTCAAACTTTTGATTTTAATTCGCATTTGTTTGCAATTTATCTCTGATTTCATTCACATGTTTGTGTTGAAGACATACATCAAAAAGTTATGGAATAGTTATTACTCTTATCTCTTGAAATCTGATGAGGAGTTGAGATAAAAATGTGAAAAATTGTTGAAAACTTAATTAAATATTAAGTTTTTCCAAAACGTCATATTATTATTATTTCAGCTATTTATGATTCACCTAGATTTCCCCTTTAGAAGGAAAATATTGACATGGTAAGCCTAAATATTTTGCGCACCAATATTATGAGACAGGTTTGCAATTCCTGTGTATTTTATGTCTGAAGTCTTACATAAATTTTCACAAATATTTGTTGATTTAACGATAAGAAAGTTTTGAGAAAAATTTCAGAAACAATTAGAAAAACAAATCTTTCGATAGAAATAAACAATAAATCAAATCTTAAATAATTATTATTCCGAAAGAGTGATAAAAATCTAATCCCTTTCCCTATAGTGTCAATAAGTGAATGAGTGATAGCCTTTCAAAGCCTAAAATCAAAAACAAAAAGATGATTCAAATGAATACATATTTCGTTATTCTTCTCAATAATACTCAACAACTCTAAGCTTAAGATCAAATAAGCGAAGAAAAACCTAAAGACAATAAAAAAGAGTATATTTTTCATTGACATTTGTTACATACAAAAATCTATTCATTCAAAAAGTCCACGAAAACCTTGAATGGCGTGAAAGTGAAATGTAATTTCTCAAAAATGTTACTCAAAGAGGTATAACCGATGAAACTTTTTTCGTGTAAACACACTTTTTTTCAGAACCTCTTCAATACTTTTTATAGCATTCCTTCTGTCAAATATCATAACAGACTTCTCTTGAATAAGAAGAAGAAGAATCAGAAACATTTTGAACGATTCTCTCTCTCTCTCTCTCTCTCTCTCTCTCTCTCTCTCTCTCTCTCTCTCTCCTCACTTAATTGGAAAATTTTCCAGTGTCTGTCACGTAAACGATTATAACTGGGTAATAATCGGAATGAACAAAGTGAATCTTATAAATGCTGTTCAATAGTATTAATTATACGACACTCCCATCCATTCAGTCATTCAATTAAGACTAAAGTAATACTAATTTATTTTGAAACTCATTTCAAATCAATTACTTTTGAGCCGAGAAATTGTTTGAATGACTGCGAAATGAAATTGAATTTAATTAATCAAAAACTGAAGATAAAAATACCGAGAAATTTGTTTCTTACGTAAGACTTCTTTGTCTTAAAATAGATTCGGATGTTTTTCTTGTTTTTCTTTCCTATCATTTCAATGAATTTACGCCACTTTTCATGAATTTGTTTATCGCTTTCAAAAACATTTGATTTTGTTTTTTTGAATTTATTTCCAATCGTTTGAAACGAAAAATCAAAGTATTGGCCAAAAAACTAGTTTCAGGATTAGCTCCGATCACTGTTCAGGAATTCCAAGACTATCTCCCCCTCTCTCAGAATGGGTTTTGAGGAAAACTATTTCTAAAATTACCCAAATTAAACTAATCTAGATAATTGTTTGAGGGAAAGACTGAATAATTTCAATTAATTAACAGTATTTCCAATTTCTGTGATTCAAATACTAATTATTATATAAGACTTTAGTAAATACCAAATGTAAAGGTATTAATGGGAAAATTGAAAAACAAAATTATCATGCTATATGCATACTATTGCATATACTAATTGAATTTTTATATAAAATACAACTTTTAAAAATAGTTTCAAACAAAATATCAAAGTTTTCAATCATTTTGTGTCAAATAATTGTAAATAAGATATAAATCTATTTTCAACGAAAAACCTGAAATCCATGCAAAACTTGATTATTTTGAAAAGTGAAACATTTAGATCAAAAAGATAAAAAATTCAGCATCAAGTTCATTGATTGCTAAAGAATCAAGATCATTTCAATGAGCGAATACATAAAAATAGCTGTTCTAAGTACTCGATCACGTTTTTATGTCAATCTATTGAGAAACACATGAAATACAAAAGAGAAAGAGATTTTCAGAAGAGATAAGATTGATATGAAATTAATGTCTTTTACATCAAAATCAAACAATTATTTTCTTTGACAATCACTTTGGGATTAAGTGAAGAATATTCTTACAAATACTGATAACTCTCGCAAAGTGTTAAAGATATTGACATCAAATTAGAGGTGAATTTGAATTTAATTAGATTTCTATAAATATTTATATATTATCCAAACATAAGAAAACACTTAAACACTTGAAAATAAAATTACATGAGATCTCATACCTGGTTTTGATGGAGTTATTGAGCTGTCAGTGATGTGATGTTGAGCTGAAGCCTCTTCTAATCGGTGTACAAGGTACAAAAACAATAGCAAAAACTTGGACAACCATTTCCATATGTAAAACATTTCAGACACTAATTCTTAAAAATCTTTTCAATCAACTTTTGGGGGCAGTGTTTGGCTCGAAAATGATTTGTTTATAATCTATCAGTCGTTAAGAGTTTGACAATTCATCTGAAGATAAAGATTTGTTGAAAAAACTTTCTTCAAAACTAATTGTTTTTATCTTTAATCGGGTTTTAAAACATCAAAATAATTGTATTTATCTTTCATTAACTCTTTTCTATGAGTTTTAAAAATGAGTATAATTTCGCTGAAGGGATGAGTGAAATGTGTGTTAAGTCGGATATTTAAACAAAACTCTGATTTAATTATGAGTTATTAAGTTGTTTTATAAGAGAGAATTTCTCGCACAGAATATTAGCTCCGGTGCTGTGTACAAGATTATCAATTCTAATTGGTTATCACTTTTACTTATACTGGCACAACAGATAATCTTCACCATTTCAGAGACATTCTGTCCTTGAGGTTCAGTGCCGTCATTAGAAAACAAAAACCTGACTCTTCTAAGGACTAACAGACAGTCCTTTATCTGAAGTAAAGAAATTTTATTAAAAATTGTTTTACATAACAAAACATTACTAATATTTATTGATATCCTATTAGTCTCTCATTAAAAGTATTAAGTTTTAAGTGATTTTTCTCTTTTTAGAAAAATTCAATTTTAGATATGTGTGTAGGAGTCAGACAATTATCCATCAGAATTAGATAATTCACTCATTCATTGGTAATTTATTGGTCTTTCAACACAATGAAAGACTTTGAGCAAACTTTAGTCGTTTGTCTCAAAACCTATAAATTATTTATAAGTAAATACTTTTTTGGAAATCACTTTTGAGATCATCTTTTATTGTCTTTAATAAGGATTTGAGAACTGAAAGCATCACTCAATTGAATACTAAATTCTTTTGACTATTGAAGAGATCAGACAATGATTGCGAAGATTTTTATCTAAACGTTTGAAGACTTGAAAGAAAAATTTCGTTTCATTTCACTCGATATCAAAATTAAGTTTTAGTTTTGTATCAGAAAATTCTCTTCAGTTTTGCCAAACATATGATTAAAGCATTTAAAACACTATTTGAAACAATAATTTTCAGACACGACTTTTTCATTGACAACTTAGAGGCCAAACCATTCATTTGCAGCAAAATAAAACTTTTTCTTTCATTCTTCTCATTCCAGAATACATTTGCCTTAATATACATCTCTTTTACATAATAATGATAACACTCTTCCCTACACTTAACCACATCTTTGACTAAAGAAAATCTTTTAATTGATATTAGAATTAAAACATTAGTGAAAACTATTCGTTGAATAATAAGCCGTTAATTATTATTCGGAAGCTTTTTGTTTGTTTTTAACTCAAGATATCATTAATTATAATTTGAATTAATATTCAATCAAAATATTAGTCTAAAAAACCAATCATTCAGTAAATATGAGTTTAGAATAATTTACTCTTGTTTTAAACGGATTAAACCATATCCTTGAATATAAGCAATTATTCGCTATAAAAACTTGAAGAATACATTTCACTGATCATTGAAGTTTACAACCAAGATTAGATTCAAGTTTATTGATTGATCAATAAAACAAATTGCTTCAGATTCCGATCAGCAGTTATCATAGCAATCAAATGTGACTCATCCCCAAACCCCTTCCCCTTCATTAATAAACACTGCGTTTAATTTAAATAAATTCAATAACATTTGAATTTTTATTCCTCAGGTTTTCCTTCCGGACAAAAGAATAAGAATAAGAATAACTTCATTATTTCAGTTAATAAATTGCTTAAAACAACAACTTGATTGTTTTATATCCTGCTAATGGACAGGAAAAAAACAAGAGGTCTTCACACTTATCTCAGATAACTTATCAGGATATTTAAAATTGAATTTTAATTATTACTATTTTTATTCAGTAATTTTGCCTTCAATTTGGGATAAAATACTGAAATTAATGGAAGAAAATAAATAAATAATTAAAACTAAAATCAAAATAAGTTTTTCAGTAAATACTGAAAATCCTATGAAATGACAATTAAATTGATTTTAATTGCAATCCATTAAAAGCATTGAAATGTTAACCAAAAAAAGGAGAGTCTTTTCAAACTTATCAGGAATTGTGTAAAAACACAATAAAAGGCATAAATTAAAAGCACAGCCGAGAGAAAGCCTAATAAAAATATGAAAGATAACAATTATGAACGAAAATATTCAAATGTGAATGTCCTTAGCCATGACCTGAAAATCAAGAGATGCATAAAGTGTTGCGCTCTCAGCACAGGTATGAAAAATCTGCTCAACTCTATTCTGTGCGAACGCATGACATTATTCTGTCCTTTTTGTATTGCATTTTGTCTTTCGAGGTATGGATTTGTCTTAATTTCTGGAATTAAGACAAAACTTGATTCAGAAAATCCCAGTCGTTATGAATTGAGTCAAACAAATACTTATTGAGTAATAAATTTGTTTTAATTACTATATTTTCTTTGATTTATTTGTATTCATTATCACGAGAATTATAGCCATTAGGGCAGCCCTCGCTCAGAGCACAACCATTTTCTGGGATAATATCGGAATAATTGACGTTTTTTGCAAACTTTAATTGAAGGGACAGAATAGAAATCAATTTAATAATTCGTGACTAAAATTATACTCAAGTTTTGCTTTTTATAGATTATTATGAAATACAGAAAATTATTTGACATAACTTTTATGCAAATATTAATTGAAAGCAAAATAAAAGTAAATATTTTCTCAGAAAACTAGAAATTGATTGAATTTCTATCTAATTATTATTCAAAAGATCCGATGAGGTTAGAAGAGTTGATAGATTACATAATTTAGTATTCCTATCAATTTAATAAATTGTAAAAATTGTACATGTACATATTTATTAATAATTTCTTAATGTATATTTTGAATTCAGTACAGACTTTCTAAGATTCATTTCACTGATTATGTAATGTAGCACCTGTCGTGTGTCATGTGCTGTGCTCTGTTGTGCTGAGCTGTGTTATGGTCCAAATATTCTGAATTGAGTCGGAAAAAAAAATAAATTAAAGCAGAACCGATAGAAAAGGTAAGGGAGGATCTGACACAATCTATTGGTGACTGGAATTAACAATTATTGGCTTAATTTATGGCTTTTTGCCGGCAAAAGTTAATAGAGTATTTCAAGTAAGACACTGTCTTTTATTTAAAAAAGGAGTTGGCCTTTTATTGAATGAGCTAATCTTGGTAATAAATTGGGGTAAAATTGCTTTTATAAATAAAGTATAATAAAGTTTTGGATTTTGAGTGACTTTTAATTTAACTTTTTTTTATTAATGAAAAACTTTTATTATTTTTTTATAATCCTATTTCACAAAGAAATTAAATCACCTGGAAATTAATTTGAAATTAAAATAACTATTACTGGAATAAATTGAAAAACTAATATTTGAATGAGTGATTTGCAAGACTCCAATTTGTCAAACAATTGCCTCTTATTTTGGTTATAAAATCCATAATTTATAAACAATTTTCAATAAATCACTGAATTATTCAAAAATCTATCCATAATTCAAATAAATGGCTGAAAAGCAAACAAAAAAGATCCTTTAAAAAGACCCAATAACTCCATAATCATGAATAATGAATAGTCACACCTAAATCATCATGCTAATTTTAAATCAAATAAACAAGCGAACGAGCAATTGATTGGTTGGGTTTTCCCATTTGTGAATATCTGCTACAGAGAGGGTATTGTAATAATGGGTTAACGTATTCGTTAAAAACACAAATTTATTTTTACAATTTTAAAATTATCCAGATTACAATGATTACCGCTGATATTAACGCTTAATATAGCATCACAAACATAACGGTGCATATCACGGAGGGCTGGGAACAGCATTTCACTTCATTTATAAAAGTTTCAAAACTATTATAAACTATCAAATTTTTATACATTTAGAGACTACTCGGCGACCCGTATGACAATCAAACCGTAAACTTAATTACAAAGACTTTCTTCGAAGAGATAATAATTTTTAGTTTAATTTTTAGGCAAATAATACACGAAATAAGACTCAAAGACTTCTGAAATCGTTTTTTCATAACTTTTTTTAATAAGAGTTTTAAGTCTTTAAAATGGATTTCGAGAGAAATCTATGAAAGTCCGCATAAAAACCATAGTTTTTGGTGGAAATGAAAGTTTGATTTGATTTTTGAGTCAATCTCTTCATTGTGTGAATGAAAGTGAAAATGACTGCCAGAAAAGTTCACCTGATTTTCGCCGTTTTGGTCCTAATCTCCCAAATTTGGATAAATCAGATCAGTTTAGTTGAGTCCAAGGCTACGGACAAAGTGATCCTGATCACGAACGTCAATTCGCCGCCGATTGTTATCTACAGACGTGGCCGACGACGAAAGCCGGGAAAACTAATTGTCATCAATGGATGAAAAGAGGGATTCCTATTACCAATAAAAGCCTTTCACTCCAACGATAAGTCTATAAAAATTTATTTTTATGTATAAATCGCTATATTTTTCTGAATATATTTTTATCTGTTTATTGTTTTCAAACATTTAAAAACTCATCCAAACAATTCAATTAAAGTATTATTTTTCGAAAGATGCGATGTTTTTAATGTCTGTCTATAAAAATAAAGATGAAATTTCTTCACGAATTCAAATAAAACTAAACAAATATTATGTGTAATAAAATTTTTTCAGGATTTTTGTCTCTCAGAAAACAAAAATATAATCATTTTATGAAATGCTTGGCTTTGAAGGTAATTGTGATGTAATACCGAAGAGTGAAATACACGATAAATATAGAGACAAATGTTTGGATACTTATGCAAACCGGTGCTGCCACTGGGCATCATAAAAGCTAGGTATAAAAAGATCCATTATGATGAATTCCTAATTTATTTAAAGCCAGCCTTGATGCAAAATTGAAGAATCGAGATTTTTATGCGGAATTAATTTATTCTGCATGATACTTTCAAGGTCAAAATTTTCCATTATAAAAGAGAAATTAGTATTAAATAACCCTATCTGCCCACCTATGCCCACCGGTGCGCTATTGGCAATCCCTGAGCTGGCAATTGAAGAATAATGGTGTTGTTGGCGTTGAGCACAGAATCGTATCAGAAAATTGCTTTTCCACTCTCAGGCTATCCTTCAAAAGCTATTTAGGAATTCGTCAAAAGAGAAATCACTTCTTCTAAACTCAACTCTGATTTGACATAAATAATGAAATACAAGGAAATAACGATAAATAGAAAAGCGATCATAAAATTTGATTACTATTAAACACAATGACAATAGGGATGGCTATTATCATATTTATTAATGATGTGATGTCTTTGTATTATTTAAGACAACTTCTCTTCTGATTAAATCTATGAAAAGTTGTTGCCTTCGAAGCGAATGGAAAATCGCTTTCACTACTACTGGTCTGAGCGATGGTTATGTCATTGAATTGATGTCACATTTAAAAGCAAAGCATCACTTTTTTTCTCACAACTTATTAAAAGATTTATACCATTAAAACACTTTCCAATCGGACTCCAAATGAATGAGAGCTCAACTGTTTAATTGAATTACAAGTTATTAAAGTTGTTTTTCTTTATGTACTCTTTTTTGACTCAACTTTTAAATGAATTTTCGTAATAATGATATTCAAAAGTTTTCTAAACGTTTTGTTCGCTTTAAATGGTATTAAATGTAATTTAATTATCACTTTTTATTTGATTATTGTTCTCAACATTAAAAGCGATTCCCAGTTGTATTGGATTTTCTTTTCTAACGACTTCTCTATTCTCTAGTTTTGAATGTCATTAATGCAATTGAAAATGATGTTCACTTTGACTTCAATAAACAGTATTTTAAAGTTAATTTCGCCACTAATGTAAGTTTTATAACATTTTTCACCATGCTTAAAATACATTTTACAATTGATTCTTATTCAATATAATGACTGACTGTTGAAAATGATA
Source organism: Minunthozetes semirufus (assembly GCA_034699985.1). Lineage (NCBI taxonomy): Eukaryota > Metazoa > Arthropoda > Arachnida > Sarcoptiformes > Punctoribatidae > Minunthozetes > Minunthozetes semirufus. The sequence goes on from JAQIXD010000510.1 coordinate 12,587, forward strand.
TCATTTTTAATATGTTTTATCACTTTTCGCGAGTTATAAAAGTTTTTACGATTGGAGTCATCTCTTGATTGTCTTCCAATCCATTAGCTATTTATGCCATTAATTTACACCAATTTTATGGCAATAATAGTCATCAGTCGCCCCAAAAATATTAACAAAATGAACTTGCAACATTTCAGTCTTAATGGCTTTTTGATAATTCGTTTTGAACTTGAACAATTTTAGATAATTGTCATCAATTCCTAAATTATTGTCTTGTGATAAGACTCTTATTCTTTCACTTAATTTATGGGAATTTAATAATTGAAGTTAAATGAGCAAAGCTTTGTTTAAATTAGCTTGATTACTGTGAACAATTTTTAAATGTTTATTTATTTTTATTTATTTTTGCTTTCTTACAATACTTTGTTTATTTAATTATTAATTAATAATAATATTAAGAAATTCCATAATTAAGGGCAATTAAAAGATTTTATACGAGTCATAAATTATCAAGGCAATTAATTGCTTTTAAACTTAGCCATACTATTCTAAAGTTGATCATAATTTTAGAATTTTAATGAAATTTATTGAATAATTGTTTGTAACTTAACAAATTAAAGTAACAAGCTAATATTATAATAAGGATGTGACAGGTAGTTACCAATGAATCAGCGGAAATGACTGAACTTAATTACGGGAATTACATGATTAGTTATGCCAATAATGGGGGGAATTCTGGAATAATGGAAAAATCTCAATAAAAATGATGTGAATTATTGAATAATTGAATATTTGAGTCACAAAACAAAGCCTTTGATTAAAAGCCATTTATTTAGTCATAAAATGAGGAAAAATAATTACTTTTCTGAGAATTGTGTTTAAAAGTCAGTCATTTATTTGATAATAACTTTCATATTAGTAACGAATCACTGATTTTAATGAAAAATAATTCAATTGTTTTGTCGAAACCAATTTGATGTGACAGAAGCCAACTGTCCTGCCGGTCACTCTATACAACCCTTATGTATGGCCCGGTCCTAACGACACTCACTCAACGTCGACAACAACCACTCCACTGCCAATTAAACAAAGACGTCGCTTCGCTTTCGGCTTAAGACGATCTGCACCCGAGTTCAGGAACAGTGGATATGGATATGACCACAATATCTCACAATATATTACAAACCCTCCCATTGAGCCCACACTCAGTCCATACAACAGAAAGTTTTATAACCTGGACTTCAATCAGATAATCAATAATACAAACTATTATACGACACAAAACCCGATTCCGGGTATTCAGGAATTCAGGGGCTATCGAAACCTGACCCGATATTATCACATACCCCGCAACTATTCAGATAGATTTCCAAGTAATAGAAATTTGTCAGGATATCCACCCCTATCGCCCGGGACTCGAATAATAAGGAGAAGGTTCCCAATCATAAGAAATATCACTTATTATACGACCAAAAAGCCAACGAAATGGCAGATATTTCCCACAAATACGCCCCGATTTAATTTCAGCCGAGACCTGGGTGACTTTCAAGGAATCGTCCAAAATGACTTTTCCAGGTGGAGAAACACATCTGGAATTTCCAATTTCAATGATTTCAGAGTAGAGGACCGGACAGCCAACACAACCTTCCAATGCAATCAAATGCCATACTTTGGATACTACGCCGACATTAACTCCAATTGCAAAGTAAGCCATAAATTGATTTATAGACAGAAATAAGTTATAAATTACTCCACAATTAAATGAGTCATCGATTGCACGAACAAATTATTCAAAACATTCAATACATCAAAACACCCCTCAAATGGAAATCTGATTTCCAAGACTTGTTTTGAGGAAAAATTCGGTGAAAACACTGAAAACAGACTAAAATTGAAATGAGTTGACAAAAAAGCTTGTGATTTGAATTTCAAATGAAGGCATCACTAGATAACTTTCCTCTTCAATAACCACCTTAAGTGGAAAGACCCTGAATATTGAATAAATCGCTCTTTTAATTAAATTAAATTAATATTTTTCCTCAATTAATATTCAATAAAACAGATCTTTCACGTTTGCACTCCCGATGGACGTAAAGTGACATTTGTCTGTCCCCACAAACTTCGGTTCAATCAGGAGCTGACTGTTTGCGATTGGAGCCGAAATGTGCAGTGCTCGCACTCCCCTGCCTTTTACGACGTCAATTTTATCAAGTTTAACCACTGGAACGGACCCCCACTACCCATAATATACAGGAAAAGATGAATATTCAACAAAAACGAGTAAAAAGTGGAATATTTTTTCGATGAACTCAACTATAAATTCTTGATATCTATGAATAAACAATAGATTATGTTCTCTGAAAAAACCCATCTTTATATGAATAGGAATGTAAATTACATGAAATGAATTCGAGTTTATTTTGATATTTTATTTGATGCGGAGGAATGTTTTTCTTTGCCATAAGTTAATCAATCAAATGCTTTTGATGGCTTTCTATTAATTATGTGCTCAAGGATTATGTAATTTATTGCATGAGATATATATTTATTACTTAAGCTTTAATTTGAATCAATTAATTAAGTTTACACTTAAGACATCTTTTTCTATCGCTGTTTTTGAATCTATCAACTTTTGTGTCCATCATTTCTGTCAAAACTTTTGTATAAAATTTTGATTAAAAACAATATCTTAAGACAATTGACGAGAAAAACGCCTAAACCCTACGCCAAGAGATATTCGTGAGAATATTCTCGTTATTGTCTCACAAAAAGACTCTGTTATTGGTATTGTAATCACTTGATTGCTCTCACCTTGAATTCGATTATTAAACAATTTAGTTGGGTTTGTATGCGATATGAGCTCATCCCTAACCTATTGAATAATGTATTGAATCGAAGAAAAACGTAATTTTATTTCAAATAATTATTTGTATTAATAATAGAAAACCCTTTCATATAAACGGTCTGTAATTATGTCACAAATCGTCTCTCATTCATATCATTGATATCTTACAGAAGAAGAAGAATTGTTTCAAAAGAACAAAAATACCAAAACTTTTATGAAAAACAATACAAATATAAGTGAATTAAATAATGAGGTGAAGACGAGCTTTAAATTTCGTGATCCGAGTGAACAAGTGGTGAATAATTAGCAAAAGTCTGTACTAATCGGTGTTTGGGTATAAAAATTGGATATATTTTTCAATGAGTTTTAGTTTTCAGTGAAAGGCATTCCTTTAGCTTAAGCTCAGAGGGAACCACCGATTAATACAGTATTCGCTAAATGACTGATTCAATGACAACAAAATAGTTTTCTTTCGTTTCAATGGTTTGTCTCTAACTTGTAGTCCATAACTGTCTGAAACCTGTGTGCTCTGCCTGTGTGTATGGGTTGACCCCTGCGTTCACTGAATGACTTGAGTGTGGAGCGGGTGCGGGAACAGCCTTTGCCGACTGGTGACTATCGGAGACCATATTATGAGTCTGGGTATTATGTGTGCCACCATTGCCTCCATAACCCGATATGTGTCTCAATTGGTTTGAGTTAACGTTTCCACAGTTTTTCTCATCCCTTGAATTAGGAATCAAATTAAGGGCCGAATATATTTAGGGATCGATTAGACATACGACTGGTCTTTGCAATCGTAGGCTCCGTCACACCTCCAAATGTTGGGAATACATATCTATCGATTCAAATATCAGTCAATTAATAAAATCCGGAGAAAAAGAAAGAAAAACATTTCATTAGAATCTGATGTCAATTAAGGCTAATTGACATTAAAATCGGATACCGACCCCATTATCGCATTTGAAATCACCCCGAGAACATTCTTGATAGTAAATGATAGTAAACAATCATAATTAATCACAATTTTCTAAATATAATTAATTAATGCCAACCCTTATGAGCGCAGTTCACTTCATCCCTGAGCGGCAAAAAGAAGATAAAAATTTTTACGAATAAAATCACAAATTATTTGCGAACAGAATATGACTTACGATCCGTCACGACATTCCTCTTTTCCGTCGCAGACCTAAAACAATTCAATAGAGTTTGAGGAACGGGTTTAATGCCAAACACTACTAACCCATCTTCGAGGTATACATCCGTAGCCGTCGGCGCACTTGAAGCGGTCGGGACCGCATTGAGGACGAGTAGTACAGTTGGTCTCATCGCTGTTGTCCTGACAGTCGCGGTCTCCGTCGCCTTAAAAATAGTTTCAAAAAGGATTTTAATGAATAAATCATTATTAAGGAAATAATGCATACATTTCCAGGTCAGGGGCACACACTTGCGGTCACATTCGAACTCCTCACTGGAACAAACTGGTGATCAAGTGATCAATCGATTAATTCAGAGTTTTATTTGAATAAATTATTTGATATTCTTTGAGATAAACAATCGATTTATGGCTGGAAGACAAGGATTACCCTCTGAGTGCTTTCCTTTGCTATCATTACAGTTGGCCTCATCGGCAGCGAAGATGCAATCTCTGGCAGAAAACAAACAACAAGTTTATCAACAAATTTCGATCAGAGCTGACGTTCTAATGAATACCTGACGCCATCGCAGACCTGGAAATCAAATAAAAGAGAGAAAAACAAAACGAATTACAAATCAATGAATCAATGAATGGACTCATTCTCTCATTCTTTCAAATTCTAATCAATTGTTTGAATCAAAAAATTTTTTTATGGTTTACCCATCGCTTTGAAATGCAGGTCAGGTCTGGACAGTGGAACTCATCGTTTGCACAAGAGTTGCCTAAAGCCAGGTTCACACAGACTGTTGGGTCAGTAGAGTCTGGGTATTGTCTGCAGTCGAAGACAGAGGAGAGCTCAAGAGTTGCCGGAATATATTCAGCACATCCCTAAAGGACAGGAATTTTTGAATAAAAGATTGAATTAAAAATTTTTGAGAATAATATACCTCAAGAGATACGCGACAAAACTTTTTGCAGGGGGGTATTGCCCGCCCATTATGACAGGGAGGCTCCAAAAAGGTGCACAAGAGTTGTCTCAATCTCTTATTACAGCCCGACTTTGCGATTAAATTGAAGAACGGAATCGATTGGTTCACCTCTTCTTCAGTTTTATCGCCGATAATGTTTGGAAGTACTGTAGAGTTGAATGGTGTGTGCGTTGAACACATGCGGAGGCGCCGTTTCTTGCACTCACCCCTCTGTTGCTTATTCTCTTCGTCATCGCTGGTGTCATATCTTTTATACAAATCTCTGTAGACTTTCATCGGATCTATAGATCCCTCCAATTGTGTTGAGCCCGAAGAGAGTAGAGCTGACCGTTTGTCCCGATTTTTAAAGCCATCTCCCAATTGATTGGAAGTGTGTTCAGCAGATTCTTCATCGGATGTCAATGGGATTGAATCGACATTTTTATCGTTGGATTCATTAGTGACAACAAATGCAGAAATCAATTGAAAGACAAACAAAAAGTTTATAAAAGAAACAAAAATTCGCAAAAAGTTTGACATTTTTTTCCCGGAAGACAAACTCAAGACAAGACAAGACACTCTTCTACTAAAATAAGGAACTTTTTTGTTGCTCTTCTGGAAGAGGACTCAGTTTTATGGTTAATGTTATGAGTCTTTTGACTCAAAAAGAAAGTAACTGTAAGTGACTCCAAAAGTGGCTCCAATTGACTCAAAAATAACTGTAAATCTTCTGACAGTTTTCGCACAGAATTAATGGAATGTAAGATCAGTTATCTTTAGTAACGGAGGAGAGTGTGATCAGAATGAGCTAACAGTTGATTCGCTTCACATGTCTGACCGGTTTGGATGTCAGTCCCAATCGATTGGATCCACTCCTGAGTAGACTTTTGGTAGTGAAGTGGTGTGTGTTTTGAGTTGAAAACACGTTCCTCTGTGGGGCCTATCATCTCATTGACCCGAACTAACCCAGAGTCAAGTGCTTCACAAAAAGTCATAGAACTAATTCAAAGTCATTCATACATTGGCACAGGAGGCCAACCCTAATCACTGGGGCTACTGTCGGCTGTTGGCGTTTGGGTTGTGCCGCATGTCATACAAGTTGGTCGAGCGATAGTAGCGGTCGTCGGCCACAGCATTTCCCAGAGCGGCAACCGATAGGACAGTGTTTTTGAACTCTTATGAACTTTAATACCAAACGCTTTCAATAGATCTATCTCTGGATCAAACCATTGCTATAATAAACTGAACCTGAGCTCAGAGGTGGCGCTCATACCTCCCACTCATATACCGGTTCTACTATTGAACTGTTTATCATTGTTTACATTCATTAGGAATTGTTTTTCAAAGAATAATTACCACGAATTAAGTCCAAGAATATAATGGACCTGAAGTTCAAAATTAATTTCAATTATTTTAATTACAAATGAATTACAATTTGAAGACAAATGTGTTTTAATAAACATTTAATGCAAACAAAGCTATGCTTTCGGTTTACAAAAGGGTTTTGTTTTTGTTTTGTCTTTTCTTGTCTTTGGTCTCAATATTTGTCTTCAATTTGTTCACTGTTTTGGACTCTGAGTACAAAAATAAGACAATTTTCGGTGATATCTGCCATCAGTTGAAACACACCATTAATTTGAATTATACTCTGAATCAGCGATTGATTAATAAAAGACCTGAAAATGACATCAAAAGAGATCTGATTAATGATAACAATGTCTTTGAGACCAGTTTTGTCAACATTTCGGACAATATCTTCATTTACTCTGCGTTTGAGAAATCAAATAACTTTATTGTCTTAATTGGATTCGCGAAGAATAGCGAAGAAGTCAACGAAGACTACAATTTCTACAATTACAACAACAGCTATAAAGTGGAAGATTACCACTACTTCTGTGACTTCGGGAAATCAATATTAATAAAGACGTCAGCAGTGGTACAGTATTTGCCCGAAAGTCATGACTACTATTACTCAGCGATCAAAGTCGAGTGCAAAAGACCCCAACTTTTCGATCAAAACTTAGCCATAAATAGAGTAAAACTGATCCAAAGGCCAAAACAATTGGACAAAAGCCGACCGAACGACAGGACTATTGAATCTGATTTCGTATTTATAGTCAATAACAACAAGAGATACAAATCTTATGGTTTAGTTAAGAGCCAACAAACAAATGGAGACACAGATAGTGATCCCACTCCTCGTCCCTCTTCTGCCTCAACTAAAGAACTGGTTGTCTGCGTTCGACCTCTTTTTGGGAACATATCTGCCATCAATTTATTAGAATTTATAGCTTATTATCGATTGAATGGAATCAAGAGTTTGGTCTTTTATAACTCAATTAATGGCAGAAATATGTCTAAACCCACGAAACAATTGTTTGATTTGTTGTCTTCAATGGATTTCGTGGAAGTTCTTCCATTCGTTATACCCAACAACGAGGAGTCGCGACCAATAATCCACGCGAACGGACAGTTGGTCGCAATACACGACTGTCTCTATCGGTTCCAAAATAAGATCCAAATTCACGTCGATTTTGACGAATATTTAATCGCTTTTAAGAACAAAACACTCAAACAATTCCTATTATCAGAAGATTATAGTCAGTCCTCAGCACTAGTCGTACCGACAGTCCTATTCTGTAACGAATTCAACCAGCAATTGGCCAAAAGGTCTGACCCATTGCTGATAACGGGTTATAACCGCCAGAAGACTATATGGCCGCACGAGATCCGGTCTAAAGTGATAATAATCAATGCTGTGCTCATCACCCAAATGGGTATTCATAGTGTCTGGCAGTTATCCCCGATCTATAGCCAACAGAAATCTCGTCCAATCCGCTACTCCTCACCCAATGAGCTGCTTATATACCATTACCGCAAGTGTTGTGATATGAGTCAGCCCTACATCGCAAACATAATTCATTTCCATCCCATTAATGATTATATGGTTAGAGACGAGTCTATGAAAGGATTCGCAAATCGTGTCAAACAATTCATCGATAAATACATTGAAGTCTTTTAACTAAAAGCCTATCGTTTTGTTTCGGAGGAAATTAAGTCTCGTTTTTAACTAAAAATTTATAGTTTTAATGGATTTTTGTTTTTATTACTCCTTTTGATTGTAAGTCAAGTATTTCCCTCAAACTGAGTGCCATTTCAGCAGATATTTCAACTTAGATAAGCCAATAGCGGTTGAAATCAAGCGAAATATCGATTAATTGTATATAAAATATGTATAAATCGTATGTTTTATTGTATAACAAAATGTTTGCACAGTTTTCCTGATATTCGAGTAACCAATTCTCAGTCATCGACTGCCATACCATTGAATTTGATCCAGAATTCAATGTTAAATAAATGCAATTAAAAGCACTTTATTTTGTTATTTAAATAACGATTCTTTTGTTTTTCCAATTAATTGATTATTTATTTATATATCTATTAATTAGAGGCAAAAATATCACTGAAATTAAGGTTAATTGCATTAAATGTTTTGCGTTTATAATAGGATTTAATAATCAATAAATCGATTAAATATTTTATTAATAAATTATTCGACTTTTGTTTGCCTTCTAATCGCAAAATCTGGAGGATCTCGTGATTAAGCTGTTCTCGGATCAGATAACGTCTGAAGTTGGGACACATTTATTGTTTTGAATACAAGTTTTTAACACTTTTTATAACAGAGTTTACATAAGAAGAAGAGTTTTTCCTTAAGATTATAATCTTGTTTTCATATAATTTGATAATTGAGTCAAAATTATTGCAAATAATTATAGAGACCTTAAAAGCAGTCCTGAGTTGAGTAATGAGTTTCGACTCGTTTTAGACGTTAAGACATTTATTTGAATTTTTCATTGAATTAATTAATAAGAATTAAAATCAACTAAAAATCAATCCAATTGATGACAGAGTGTTTGACACTCACGTAAGCCAAGCGTGCTTTCCCTCTATGTAGTGCCAGTGGATCACCTTGCTCAAAATTCTTATCTATAAATTATTGATTTTTTATTTGATAACTAAAAGGCTGTGCTCTTAAAAGATCATTAAAAGATCATGGTCATTATGTGACGCCGTTTCTCTATAGGTTTAATCACTGGATTGGGATTCGGATAAAAAAGATTTGGATCCGATTCAATTTGAGTCAGAAATTAACTATAAATGAAGTAGATATACATATATCTAAAACTAGTTAAGATTATTCCAATTATTGCTGGAAAAAGCTTGCAATCAGACCTCTTATTCTGAGCTAACCGATGGTCATTAAATTTCGCTCATTATAGTGGAGGTTAGTTATACCCGTTATAACCAAATCCAGTTATAATCGACTGGTTATGGAAAAGCATGAAAAAAAGCGGCAAATTTCTTGTGGCTTACATTTAATCAAGATTTGAGTTGACCTCAAATATTGAACTTTGAAACAGAAATTGAAATCTTTTTTTTTGAGAGGAAATCAAAACGAAATTTAAATTTGATTTCAATAGTGGTTTACACTTTAGTTTGCATTTAAGCGCCAATTAATGAGTTTCTTGACTTCAATTATCGGTAAAACTCTTCTTTTTGATGGTGTCCTCAGAAATCCAGAAGTTTGAGGACATGTGCCTGACACAAGAGATATGAATAATGACCTGTTGCTCATCCCAGAAATGCAGAGCTCATCAAATTTCAATTTTATCCGATCTTTTTCTGCCAAAAATTTTGTTTTCATTGCTTTCAATAGAAATTAATTAAATTTCATTATAAAAAACATTTAAAAGTCGAGAATTTAGTGAATAAATAATGATTTATATGTTTTTTCAGCATTAATTCAGTGTTTGAAGAGATGTATAATTAATGTTAGGGAAACTTTCTGGCGAACAATACCTGTTATTATCGGCCTGGTGTCATACGACCCTGATCATATCGCCAGTGCTGGGTGTTTGGCATTTTGGCAAACACTATAAAACACTATAAAAATTCCACGAAATGCCCGATTACTTGAGTAAAGGCTAAAGAAATGTTTTCTTTATTATTCTTTCGGCTAATATTTGATAGTTTATTCACTAGAAAAGTGTGATTAAGAGCCCAACCCTTATATTCTGAGCGAAGACAAAAAAAGTTAATTTTTCTAATTTTATTACTATTGCTAAACATTGAACTCAAGTTAATTAATGTTTGGATATCTTTATGTATGAATGATTTGAATATTGAATTTGAATTAATCTTAGCAATCAGTATTTGAATAGTTTATAGTTAGTAGATTGAGTGATATTAGCCTGGGTAATAAATTTAAAAAATTTAACGCTATGTTGAGTGACTTTTTTCGCACAAAAATAAATAAAAATAGATTTGAATTCAGATTTGTTTGAAAAGTGAAGTAAAACTTCTATTATTTCTAAATATTTGAAATTCAATGGACTCTTTGCGCTGAATATTGATTATTGGGCTGAACTGATCCCAACCACTGACCCAATAATACATTCCTCGTATAAGCCATTCCTCTATAAAACATTTTTATTACATTTGTTGCAATCAATCATCAAAATAATCAGAAACTATTTGAAATATTTGCGATAATCTGAGATTTTTTGGTCACCTTTTTTTGATCCATTTTTCAATAACAAGCAATAAAATGGAATTATTCACAGATAAGAGGGTTTAATGATTATCTAATCCATCAAAATTTGTAATTGATTTGGGAATCGAATCGGATGTTTGGTATCACTCAGGGATTGAATAAAACCTTTTTGGGGTGTCTTTCCTCTCAGTTGTGATTCAGTTTATTTGATTGAGAATGAGAACCAATTGAACTCTGGGCAGAACAGTGGTATAGTTTTGTTGTTTTTCATTCTAAACGAGGTAATAAACTTTAAAAATCTGCATAACATCCCATAAATTGATTTGTGATTTCAAACTCGAGGTAATTCTTTGACAATCAGTTCCGTCTTAAATGATATCTTTATTTTATTACCCAAATTAAGAGCCGATTATATGAAAATCCGATTTAATGTCTAATTATTAATCGCCGTTTGATTATCGACTAACCCAGTAGTCGATTGATTTATCACTTAATCAGTTTAATTGGGTTTTCATATAAGAGTCAAAAATCAAAGGTTTGATTAACTTTTGTAATACTAAACGAATTCCTTTGCGAAACGGTTTCCTCGTTTCAAATGAGGAATTGATCTGATTTTATGGGAATATTAGTCATAACTCCGAAAGAAATTGAATTCAATTTAAATGACAATAAAAACGGATTTCAGATAAACATGTTTTTGCGGACAAAGAAAAGGCTATCTTTTGGGCAAACATTTGCTTCTTTTTAACACAAATCCATTGAAATGAATTCAAAATATTTGAATACATCTGAATAAGCTCCAGGATATTTAGCTAGAAACTCAATCTACTTGGTACAATCTTGCTTTAATGAAAAGATAACGACTTTCAACCAGAACTTTCCAACTAAACGGCAATTAAAGTTAATAGTATTAATACTCTGATAACAATTCATTAAAAATTCATTACAATTCAATTTGATATCTAAATATTTGTTGAACAAGGAAAGTTCAGCTTAAATAGAGGTGGCCATATCCAAGGTCCATCGGTGAGTCAGCCCATATTTTGTTGAAAAGCGAGAAATCGTAAAAAAGATTTATCGAAATTTCAATTTTAAATTACCTATAATTCATAAATTATTGAAATCTTGAACCAATTGATCGCTTGGTTTGAATACAAATCATTAGATAAAAGGCTAGAATCGATTTCTCAGTGCTTTACAAGATATTTGCCGCACATTTCTCATACGTTTTCACAAAATTATTGAATACAATTGATCTTAGAAAAGGATTTGGGATAAAGACTTCAATTTATAGTCAAAATAATAACATTTTTCTCATTATATGTTAATTTTATTGTCGTTTAGTATTAAAATTCATTAAATTCTTATTCATAATTAGTTTTGCACTAATTTTGTCGCAAGTTTTTTGGCTTTAAATTTGTTGTTTGTATTAAACTTTAAAACCTTATGAATAAATTAGTTTTTTGATCTTCAATGTACTCATTATCCAAATTAATGATTGGATTTAAAACTAAAAGTCAAATATAATTTTGCGCTTTTATTTCCTGGTTGTTTCAGCGAAAAAGGTGTTTGAAATTTGACAAATATTTAAATATTTTAATTAATGTGAAGTTTATTCTGAATATTGAAATTGAATTTTCAAATCATTTTCATCGGCTCTCTCTCTCTCTCTCTCTCTCTCTCACCAATAATTCAGACTTTTATTGAAATGTTTTATAAAATTAAAACCTTTTTTCAAAGCACTCATACATTGAACTGAATTTCAAGTTTTTTATCGTTTGATTTATGAATTAAATGAATCAAGAGTTATGTGATCAAGCTTACGAAACAAGCCTATCTGAGTTCACATCTACCATGGAATGTTGGAACATGAACATGATCCAACAGCCCATAATTTTTCGATATCCAGGATAAGCCGCAAAATTTATTCGAAGTCTAATTTTAAACTAAAAAACATATTATTATAAATCAAATCATTATTCATAGGCTTATGTCATGCGAAGTGCGCAAATCGACCTTTTCTCCTTGAATGCACCTTGCTTACACTGTTCTCAATATAGGCATCAATTAATAACCGAAAAATTGTAACACAATTGAATGTTTCCTGACTTTAAAAGGAAAGGTATGAATCATAATTCATAACATCGATTAAAACAAAGCCAATAAATGAATAAATGAATGATTGATAAGAATTATAAGACTAATAATTGCGGTGAAAAAGAATTGCCTCATATTTAATGGACTTTTTGTTCAAATCACTATTGATTTGATATTTTGTTAAGTTTTCAAAAATATTGGATAAAAGTAACGATCATTTTATTGATTGATTAGTACTTCAGACAAAACTCCTCATTAAAAGTGTAGTTCCAATTAGTGTCCGAAAGAGGGGCCCCTCAACCCGCGTAAACCCTCATCACTCACTCACGCCCGCGGGTTGAGGGCGTGAT
>JAQIXD010000511.1:0-25466 GCA_034699985.1 Minunthozetes semirufus
ATTTTTACCAGTAAAAATTAAAGTGACCAGTATTAAAAAGGATCGAAAAAGTTTCATATGAATTGTCTGCCTCTGTATTTGATAAATTGATTAATCAAGTGATACAATAATTCACCTTGAATTAAAATTAACGAACTTTTTTTTTAATGGCAGAACATTTGGAAATGAATAAAATTGTGAAATTCATAATTACATTAATTTTGTTGGAATACCCCTGAATTTGAGTCTAAACATCATATCAGGGATAACCAAAGAGAGATTCTAGGTTATTTTTCTATAATATGTTCAAAGTGTAGGCAAATATGAGAGTAACTTCGAATTTTGTCTACTTTATATTATTATTGCGAACACCTTGTTTGGGGTGATTTTGTAAATCAAAAATTGTCAGAAAAAAAATTCCACGAACTCACACATTGACAAAACAAGATAATAAATCATATTCATTGGCAAAGTAACAGATTTTAATTAACTAGTTACTATAGTTGATAAAATGTATAAAAGCTGAAACAATGATATAGATTTTGTTAAAAAGTAGATTGAGTTGAACAATTGAACTAGTTCATTTTAAATTGAAGTTAGTCCTAAAATTATTTCAAAAATGTTTAAATGTATTGTAATTTTATCTCTCTTTGGTCTATCCCTCGCTCAATCTGGACTTAATATTGGAGCCAATGTTGCAGGGGAAGAGGTTGGTCTTGGTATTGATCAAGATGGTATTGATGCTAAAGCTGAAGTTGAACTTCCCCCCGACTATGGAGTACGTCGACGAGAAGTATCAGATTATGATTATGGTATCGCCAAAAGACAGATCGGTGTTAGTGCTGGTCTGGGCGGTAGTGGTGCAAGTGCTGGTCTGAGCGGTAGTGGTGCAAGTGCTGGTCTGAGCGGTAGTGGTGCAAGTGCTGGTCTGGGCGCTGGTACTCAGCAAGGACAACAGTGTAATCATCAAAGTGGTTTATTCGGAGGTGGATTCGACCCAATGGGTATGGTTGGAGGTATGGTAGATAAAGGACTCGATGCTGTCAAAGGTGGTGCTCAAATGGGTATTGGAATGGGAAGGAATATGATGCAAATGGGAGAACAATTTATGAACCCTTTTATGAGTATATTTCTGCTGATAATGTAATTTATCATGGTTAATTTCTCAAATTTTTCATAATAGATATGTTGGGCGGTAATGGAAGAAATGGCGGTCCTTTGGGTGGTATCCAAGATATGCTCGGTAATATTGGAAATCAAGCTGAGGGAGCTCTTCGACAGGGTATGGGAATGGCCCAAGGTGTTCTTGGTCAGGGAATGAATGCCGCAAAAGGAGGACTTGAACAAGGCATGGGAGCACTTAATCAAGGATTAAATACTGGCAGAGGTGCTCTTGGCCAGGGTATGAATGCCGCAAGAGGTGGTCTTGAACAAGGTATGGGAATGGCCAAAAATGGACTCAATCAGGGTTTAAATATGGGACGACAAGGAGCCCGACAGGGATTGGGTGCTGCCAATGGTGCTATTAACCAAGCTACTGGTATGGCCAGTGGTTTGCCCGGTGGAGACATTGCTAAAGGTATTGGAAAACAAGTCAATGGTATGACTGGTACTATTGGAGGTCAAGTTGATAACGGATTGGGACAGTCTGGTCAAGCAATCAACAGTGGTCTCGATACAGCGGGTAGTGCTGCTCAGGGAATGTTACCTCAAACTAGAATCACTCGACAATTGTGAGACAAAAATAAATAAACTTATTTTAATTTGAAAAATAATTCATTTATTTCACTCAAAATCACATTTTTTGAATCAGGGATAACTCAAATGCAGACAACAGTGAAAATTTGGAGGCATTGATTGACCCTCTCAGAGATGCCATTAATAATCTTATTGCAGGACAGAATTAAATATCTTAACACAAATCAAGGGTTAATTTTTCAAAATAAATTTAATGAACATAATCATATACTCATTTGTGTATACAGTAATTATTTAATCATGTAATTATGATAGATAACATCATTTATTCATTTGATGAACAAGCACATAGCCACTAGTTAAAATGAAGAAGAATTCAAAAAAGGCTTTTGTATCAAATTTGAACAAGTTGAAACAATAGAACCCAATGTACCCACCATTGAGTCGAGCTATGAATTCCTCGATTTTCATATTAAGGACTAAATTCTTAAAATGTTTTCCAATGAAAATCGGATACAAATGTTTAGCAATTGATTTGTTTGACTTCGATATTGAGGCCGACATTACGTTAATTGTATAACACATCAGACTTAATGTGATCATAAAAAATACCCAAAACACTCGAACACCAATGTTGAGGGTTGTGTCCAAAGCACAGGTAAAAAATATTACAATTAGTACTGTCCCGAAAGTATAGACAAAGCCTATTATATAACTGACATAATTACTCAAGTCTTGAGTCAAATCTGAGGTTTTGCTGTGTTTTTCAATTGCTTTGAATGTGAGAAAAGCCTTTCTTTCTTCGATACCTTTCTTCAAATCAATAAATATTTCCTTAAACTTGAACTTCAAGTAAAGTATTGATAGAAATAATAGGAATGATTCGCTCAATCCTATGACCACTGCTTGTCTGACCCAGATTATCGTGAATACCAGGTTTACGCTCAAACAAATTATGTTATGGTCTACTAATGGATCCAAATATGCCATAACTGCAGAGTAGGTGAAACCAATACCTATTATTATTGTCATCGTTTGAATTTGTTGCCGATAGAAGAACTGGAATAAAATGTAAGAGAAAATCGAGTAAATCTTCTCATTGCTGGGCTCTAACCGATTTGCCCTCGACTTTCTGGTCACGTGATATAATAGATCCATACAATGAAACTTATGTTTAGTCTCATAATAGCCGTGCATTATCAGGTTAAGTGATGTAACACCACCGCCAGCCACCATTATGCAAGCCATTATTTTGATCTTGTATAATTTGTAGGTGAACTCACCCAGAATAACGAGTAACCAATTTTCGTTGTAAAAACAGAGAACTAAATACCGTATTGTATTTAATACGAATATTATTGTGAATAACCAATACTTGATTAACCTCTGCTTTGATACCTTATCCCCTCTCACATATGATTCAAATGAATTTGAGAGGAAAACATAATTTGTACATGTTAACTTCTCGTATCCAACAATTCCCCCATATTCATTAGACGCCAAAAATAACTTATGAACAAGGTGAGCTCTTATTCTATTCATTGCAGAAAATTAAGAATTTTTAAAAATTTATTTTTCTATTTTCAATACTCCACTACCATTACACAAATGAGTCTAGATTGCATAATGTCAAATATAGACAAAGTCAAATAATTATTTTAATTGATCATTAAAAATATTAAATCAAAAATAAAAATTCAAAAGAAGAAAATTTCCAAATAAAATAAATGATATAAAATTAATGGAAATATTGTAGAAACACAATTAATCAAAAATAATGGATCAAGGAAAATTTCAAAAGTAATTTATAACATTTGCGCCATTACTTCAATATTAGAATGATTTTGATAAGAAAAACATAACTATAATAATAGAAGACAAGCAGAACAAAAAATATTCGAACTTCAATATTGATGATCAAGATGATCTTCTAACCTTAACTTTAATTGTATTGTTTATAAAATTTTCAATGTTTTTTTATTATTAAAACTAGATAAACTTTAATTTGCATTAAATTCCACATCTCTATGTTAATTGATCGAGGGCAAAAAATTAACATCTGCTAACTAATTATTTGGATTTTCTTTCTTAAATAATTATTCACAAGATAAATTTGCTTTCAAATAAACGTCAATTCTATTTGGATTAGAATGCATCAATTGTGGCAAATCTATCTTTTTCTCCTAAAGTCAAAGAAAAGAGAGGATAATTGTGTAATTTAATGAATTTTCTGTAGAAGTGAATTTACTTCCTAACTGATCACAAATGATCAAGCTCAACTTTTGAGTAGTTACGTTTACGTCTTTTCTTTGACTTTAGGTTTATGTTAGTATCACTTGAAATGAAACTAATATTAGAACCTTATTGTGATTCACATTTATTTATATTTTTTATTTTTAAAAAAATGATTTAATGATTGTATATAAATTGAATGACCATATTCTGCTAAAACACGAAAATAAAGATCAAAACAATACTCAGAAATGCAGTTAATGAGCATGGCATAAATTCAACTATCATTATTATTTTATTTATAAGTTTTGTCTCATTATATTAGAATGTTTACAAAAAATCAGTGATGGACAATTATATTTTTACCAACTTATTATTCATTACTATCTTGCTAGTTTAGTTTTAAAATTGTCACATAACAATCTAGCAAAATTCCTAAAATAAAAAGCTGTTGATCACTTTCTAAACATCTAATAATTTTGGATTAAACTAGATAAATTCAAATATGATGAGATTATCGGTGAGTTTCACCACCTCTGATATCGATTTATAATTAACTTAGAAAATCAATGGTAAAAATGAATGCATTTGAAACATGCAAACAATTAGAACAATTCCAATGGAAAATAAATAAAATCAATGACCAGAATAAATATTTACTCTTAAAAATTTCTTTGTCAGTTTAATTTGATTTTTTGTTTGTTTGTTTGAATGCCAGGAAGATTGCAATAAAGTAATTTTCCATTTTTAAATTTCTCAAATATGAATCGATTTAAATTAATTGTGAAATATAGAATCATTCCGGCTCTATCCGGTCAATTTAATCCTTGTAAGCCAATTGTTCCTGAACTAAGAGTTGATAATTACTTCATAAATAAATATTTGAATGAAATTCAATCAATAATTACATCAAATAAGAAACAATTTCTTAAAAATAATAACGAATTTGTTGTAAATGGACTCAAAATTAAAAACTATTTCATTATATTTTGCCATTTATTCAATGTTCTTAAATATTGTTTCATCTTGTACAAATTGGATGTTATAAGCATTGAAACTCGTTTGATATTAGTAGATTGGTCATTATTTATCGCAACAATTCCTAAATATTTGTTAATCGCTCATATATTAGGGTTTGGATGGGGTATTATCCTAAGACTTTTATTTTATCCCAACAATTATGAGGAGAAAAAACTTTTTGACTGGATCAAATTGTTTCAGTTACTGAGAGGGGATTTGACTCCCAATAAATTGGGTCTAAATAAAAGTGATTATCTTATTATAAAAAAGTTTTCAATCAGAGCTAAGTTTGTATTTAGACTCAGTTTGTTCGCATTTTGGAATTTAGGTAATAAATTGTGATTCATTTAATATATTTAATATTTTTTAATTATTGGTCTATTTTTTATTCTAGGTTTCATAATGATTTCAACATGGTTGTTTAGTTCACTTGCATTTTACTCTATGAAACAGTTGGTTTTATCGATCGTATTTGCTGTCCCTCTATTAATTAGTTGTTATCTCTTGTCGTTTGACGCTTACATATCGAGTGCTTATATTTATCTAATATTTTATTTTATTATTTTGAGAATCAAGAAATTGAAGGCAAAGCTTGAGAGTCTGTCAAAGACTGGATTCGAGTCATATGATCTTCTGAGGCTTTCCTCTGATCTGTTGTCAGAACACAACTTTATTATCCTTCAAATCGAGTCTTACAACAAGTTTTGGAGAAAATATTTTTTGTATCTATTATTAGCTGTAATTCCAATTAATTTAATGCTTTTGAATCAAATATTATTCGTTAAGAATCTTAAATACTATATCTATTACTACTTTGGATTCGTAGTGGGTATAACCTGGTTACTCATATTTTTCCTCTTTTATTCTGCCTCATCTGTATCAAAATCAATTCACTCAACCGGAATGAAGATATACAATATTCAGTTTATGGCTGAGAGGTGTAACTTTCACGAAGCAAAAACAAAACTTAAGCTAATGTTAAGTTTTGAGCGAATGGTTAACACAAATATCACAATTGGTTTTTCCGTCAGTTCTCTATTCGTTATGACTCATCCCATGTTATACAAAGTAAGTCAATATAAAAATATGTAAATTTATGTTCATTGAATTTTTCATCAAGCTTATCGTCTATTATTTGCGTTTTCTCATTTTGTCAACAAAGTTTGGTCAAAAAATTTATCAAACGTAACTTTCGTGAATTTCTTTCAATAACACAACACTGGAAATGTTTGAGAACATTAGTTTTAGTTTCGTAATTATTTAGAATAATTTATAGATTAAAAACACGACATTCAATGTCTCGAAAACATTAATATAATTTTTGATGATCATCAGTGTCTGGAAAATAAATAAAAAATGGCCAAGACAAATGGCGTATTATATTGACTACTCAAATATGTTGATCAATTTGTATCTAATTTGGTTTAGGTTTTGATGATACTTTTTATGTACGAGCTATAACAATAAAAATATGACCATGTTGGTAGTCATGTAATTGGTATTGACATTGAAATTATTGATTTTTGTATTCAATATTTATTATGATAATTTCCTTATAATTTTTGAAAATAAACTCATTTTAGTAATAACTGGCAAAGTTTAGAGTCAGGCTTATTTTTACTTTGTATCCTAATTTGATAAACTTAAAAATATTTTAGTATAAAAATGAGTAAGTTCAAATCGATTGTTAAATCCAAAGTTGTGCCAAAACTACTTTTTAATCGTGTTTTACCCAGCAAACTATTATCCGAAGATTTGCAAGTTCATAATTATTTCTTGAATAAATACTGCGATGAAATTCAGTCAATATTAGATTCAAAGAGAAAAGTATTTCTTGGTAATAAAACTAAATTAAACTATATCAAATTTAAAAAGTATGTGATAATTGTTTGTTACGTTATTAACTTGGTGAAAAACATTTTCATTTTGTTCAATGACTTGAGTTTTGAAAACAGGATATTTTTATTTGACATATCAAGTTTCATTGATATTTTCAGTCAATATTGGATATTAACGTTGATATTTGGAATGATTTGGGGACTCTATTTGAGACTAAAATTTTATCCAGTATATAATTTTCAAAATGAAAATTTTGTTTGGGTAAATCTTTTCCATGTAATCAGAGGGAAAATGACACCTACTAAATTTGGACTACAAGGAAGTGATTCCTTGCTCATTAAGAAGTTCTCTGCGAGGGCTAAACTAATCTTCCGTCACGTTACGTATGGTATTTTCAATCTTGGTAAGTGACGAAGCAGTTAGACAATTTTCCGAAAACTTCAATTAATATTTTTCATTTTTATTTTAATAGGATTTATCGTGGCATTCACCTGGATAATAATTTCATATGAGTTTTTATCAGTGGAACAATTCATTCATTCCCTTGTGTTTGGAGTATTGTTCTTGATCAGTGGCATTTCAATAGCAATTGATACATATAAATTCATTGCATTTATTTATCTGATATTTTATTTCATTATTTTGAGAATCAAGAAATTAAAGGCAAAACTCGAGAGTTTGTCGAAGACTGGATTCGAGTCATCAGATCTTTTAAGGCTTTTCTATGACCTGTTGTCAGAACACAACTCTATTATCCTTCAAATCGAGTCTTACAACAAATTTTGGAGGAAATACTTATTATACTTATTATTGACTTTAATTCCAATCAATTTATTGACTTTAACTCAAATTCTGTTGAAAAATGACATAAAATTCTATGTCTTTCATATGTTTTTTTCAATGATTCTTCTGACCTGGTTTTGCATATTTTTCATATCATTTTGTGCCTCATCAGTATCCACGTCACTTCATTCAATAGGGAAGAAGATATATAAGATACAACTTTGTGCTGAAAAATGTAGTTTTAATGAAACAAAAACTAAACTCAAACTAATGTCTAATTTTGAGCGAATGGTTAACACGAATATCACAATTGGTTTCTCAGTTAACACTGTATTTGTGATGACTTATCCCATGTTGTATAGGGTCTGACATTTATTTTATTATTCTAAATACAAAATTGATAATTTTATTTTGGTCTATAGATCGCTGTTTATTATATGCGATATCTCATGTTATCGCTGATGTTTGGACAAAAAATTGGTCATGGTCCATAAATAGAATGAAGCCAAATAATTTAATGGTTAAATTCTTTGTTCTTGTTTAAACTCAAAAATTTTCATCTAATTTTATTTTTTTAAAAATATTATTTGAGTAAGCATAAAAATATGATAATATCCTCAAATAAAAAGTAACTTGATCATTACTTAATGATTATTTACAAACTTTTATATTAAAAACATTGTTTTAGAATTAAACATCAAGAAAAATATAAATACCCACTTTGAAAAAGTCTAAAATAAGCAAATTGTCTATTATTAGTTGACAAAATTAAGTCGATCTACTAAAAACTGAAGAACAGATCAAAATAGTTTTAATACATTTAGTCTAAAGTAGCTTAGGAGAAGCTATATCTTCACGTTTGCTAATTGAAGTTAACAAAATTGTTGAAATACTTTATGATTATTAATTATTTCCTCAATAGAGTTGAAATTCTAGGAATTATTGCAGAAAATAAAAGATTCAATTAATTAATTTATTTATTGAAATAATTTTGAATTTAATTCTCAAAAATAATGGAATCTATTTCTTGCGTTTTATCAAGTTAACTAATCTAATAAAATAAATTCCAAAATTAAAATTTAATTATTCAAATTATTGAATGAATTGAATACAATTAATCATCTATACTATAGATTCTATAGTTCTAATAAAAACTTTTCTTTATATTTTAGTTATAAATCGAAATAAAAAGAAAACATTAATTTTTTTGGAATTAAATTATTTCGTGATTTCTTTCATTAACTTTCATTATATGATCAGATAAGACCAAGCAACATTTATACTAAATATTCACTCCATTAGGTTTTTGCTAATTTTTTGTATAAATGTAAAGATGTAATTGTGTTATTCCCATAAAAAAAATAGAGGATTACCTTGCACACATCAAAAGAAAATATATATTTATGATGAATTTGAAAATAGATAATCATGGTCACGAATATTTGGACTTAAATACAATTAAATATATCGTTAGAAAAACTGCGAATCGATTTAATATTTTTCCATAAGAGATAGAAATAAGAATTTAGTGGTAATTATTTTATAAGGAATTTTTATTTCAATAGATTTTGTTCAATAAAGTAAGAAAAGTTAATTTAATTTAATCTCGTTAACAAATGGGAAAGTTTTTAAAGAAAACTAAGAAAATATTCCCAAAAATATTGGCTAAAAATTCTTATCAAATAAAACCAGACAAACCTCTGAGCCTACAGTTCAGGGTTGACCACAAATGGATGAACAAATACTTTGATATACTGTCCCACAGATTGGATAACAAACAGAAACCAAATAAATGCTATAATTTCGTCCACAATTTGATAGTTATCTGTAATTTGTTTAATATGTTTAGGAATGTTGTGTTTATAGTATTTAGTGAATTACCGATGGATGTGCGATATATATTTCAGGACTGGACAGTCTTTATTCCTGGTTATCGCACTTATTATCTGCTCGGATATGGGGTCGCCTTCTTTTGGTCGGCATTTATTCACAAATACTTTTATTTGGGTTCCGATAAAAAGCGTTTCATTTGGAGACAATTGTTTGATATGTGTAGAGGAAAGGTATGTCCGGCTGTAATAGGACTGACCGCTGATGACTCCCTCATTATTAAGAAGTTCTTAAGAAGAGCTCATTTCGTTTTCAAAATACTTGAGTATTCATTCAATAATTTGAGTAAGTTTTTAGAACACCGTATTACCACTCATTTAGAAACCATATACTTATTTAATGTTTAAAATGTATTTATAGTTACATTAATTTTCCTCTCGTACCTGGTTATCTCAATTGAATTCTACAGTCTTAAACTGTATGTCTATTCTTTTCCGATTGGAATAATGGTTTTGGTCTCCTGTTATCACATGTCATACGACACACATATAGTCAATGCTTTCATTTATTTGATCTTTCATTTTATAAAACTTCGTTGCGACCAATTTAAAGCAAAATTGATTCAATTAAACAAGATGGCTAATAACGATCTTGATACTATTTATGTGGATAACATAGCGAGAGAATTAATTATAGAACACAACCATATTTGCGCTCAAATTAAGACTTATAATAAATTTTGGAGAAAATATTTCCTGGTCTTACTCTTGGCATTAATACCATTGAATCTGTTATTTTTAAATCAAATTCTATTTAAAAAGGTTGATTTAATACCATTCTTATTGAACTGTACGATAGTGGCAGCAACATGGACATTTGTATTCATTGTGGTATTCTGTGCTTCACTTATACCACAATCAATGGGGTCGACCGCCAAAGAACTGTTCAAACTTCAGATGACTATCGATAAGACTCAGAAGAATAGGAATTTATACACAAAACTGATTGCAATGTTTTCTTACGAGAGATTAGGAAAAAATAAAATTGGATTCACAGCCGACGCTCTCTTCACAATGACTAATACTATCTTGTTTAAAGTAAGAGCAATTAACACTAAAAAAATTTATATCACTAAAACATTGTCTTTTTTCATTGCAGTTAATTATAATTTATATTCGATACTTACTATTGACGACCAAATTCGCTGAAAAACTAGAGAAGGAAAACTAATTTTCTTTAACATTAAATTTATTTTATTTGAATATGTGCTGTTTATATTTAGTTTAGAATAAATGTAAAAAATTGAATGAAAAAAAAGTTTAATACAACATAATTAAAAGAAAATTCTTAGCGTAATCCCATAATTAAAATGAAGTTTAATCCAGCTATTTTCAAATATTGATAGAATTCCCAGTTATTCATAGGAAACAAATCATAGCAATAGAACCCAATCTCACGTCCACTCAGTTTCTCAATAAATGATAATATTTTCAATCTCTGCCTAACATTTATCCGAATCCTTTTATTTGCAAAAAATGCAAATAGAATTGAATAAGGTTTGTGAGCGGCAATAGAGATCCAGGTACAAATCTTAGTTAAAAATATGATCAAAGAAAATAAGAGAACTGCAATTATTAACGAAGTTATAATTGAATGGATGTTTGATTCCTTATGCAATATCTTAAATAAGTCTAATTGTAAGCCAAACGATCCGATATAGTAAAGGGTGAATAAGACGCCACAAAAACTATTGTTTATATCCCGGGTTAGTCTCTCCACATAATTATGTTCACGAATTGCAGATATAAGTAAACAAATATTGTGTTGTTTTAGACTAAAATCTATTTTAATATTAATTTCTTCGAACTTTAGCCTCAAATAGAAAATACCGGCGAAAACGCTGGCCGTCCCGAAACAGGCCATACTTATACTTATTATTGTGAAATGAGTGAAAATAATGTTCCAGATTATGAAACTGAGCGTTGAATAGATAGTGATTTCATGTGTAATATAAATGATTGAAGTGGAGATCAAATGCATTGATATAAAGAAGCAAATCATTGAATGAAATAAAAATTTGAATAAATAATGTGATATTAAACTTATTTTTAGACCATATTTCCGGTAATTTAGAGAGTTTAGTGGATACTTAATGAGATCTGATTTGATCAGGTAAAATATTTTGAATGCGTGAAGGGTTTGTTTAGTATCATGGTGATTAACGATATTATAAATAAAGAATATGCTGAAAGTCAATGAAATCATTACAAGCGTTTCAATTAATGGATTTGAAAACAAATATCCGAAATTCATTAGAATAACTCTCGATGTGTAGTCATCGATGAGCAAAGACATGAAAAATCTTACCCATGTTATTAAATAGGTGATTTTTGATAGCTTAATTAATAAGAGCCTTTTCTTTTGGCCAACAATAAGAGGATAATTACGATAATAAGAAAATGTTTCGCCAATTAATAGGTATTTATTTTGATTGAATGTTTCCATTCTTTGGATACCTTTTCCGACATTATTTTCGGTTTTAATAAATTCATTGAATTTTCTCTTAACTCGAAGTAAATGAGAAAACATTTTATACCAAAAAATGTAAAATTTGAAAACTAATCCACCGTTTAATTCACCAATATTTCGAAAAATAAATGAAAGATAAAATAAGAATAAAGTTTATTATTTTAAAACTAAAATTAATTAAAAATTCATTAGGTAAGATCATATTGAACATGAAATAGAATACACAATTTGAATTTCCCCTGGGTATTTCATATTTCATTAATTATTAATCGATGAATGAAGAAATAAAAAGATTATACTTTTACTTCCAATTCGCTGTAATTATTAATTGCCTTGATTAAAATAAAAACAAAGCAAGTTTATTTTTATTGATTAGCAATTAACTATCAGAATTATTTTGTGGAAATTTATGATAAAAAGAATTAGAATAATCTTATCATTAGCAGTAAATATGAGCAAGCAACAAAGAATTGCTAAATTGTTTCAATTTTTGAATTTGTATACAAAGTCACAAAATGATTTCATTTGGCATAAGAGTTATACATGTACTAGCACATTTCTAAAAATTAAAAATGTGACAGCACCGTTACTTAACCTGAATATTATTGTTAATACTGATGTTTGTGAAATAATTTAATTATTCTAACATCTGATCATTTTTCTCTGTTTTAGGCAATTGACTTCGTTTATAGAAAATTAATCTCTAAATTGATTTGCAAATTGAACATGAACATAACTGTATTCAGTACAATGGGAGACGACATCACCATGTATGGAGTATGTACTGTTCACATAAGCTTGTTAATATCAAACTTATAACTTATTTAATTCAAGGAAAATTACCTGTCCCTAATTGGTGTCCCAATTACATCAAAGGATATAAAATCATTTGAAATGATCCACGTTAATCAACAATATTTAATTGAGATTTTAACCACTAAAACTCTTAAACAAAATGACTCGTATTTTTCATTTCTCCATTTATTTCAATTTGAGGTAAATTACTATGAATCAAAATTATATTATTAATACTAGTTTAATTAATTATATAAAAAGGTGTGGATTATTCTATTGATTGCAATTTGCATCAATTTATTACTTTGGAATAGACTGAGTCACTTTAGTTTATTAGATAGTTTTGGTCAGATTTTTCGAACATTAACCGAGCAATCGATGACTAAATATGGTCAACACAAACATCACCATGATGAAAAGATAATCCCATTATATTTATTCTTAATACCCTGGATATTAATGTCAAATATTCTGACAAAAAGTTTTTTGAGTGTTTTATTGACGTTATATTCGACACAAAAATTCGTTCCTTTGGTTCAGTCTTTGGAAGACATTTGCGATAATAAACAACTTCTGATTGGAGGCTCAAATTCATTAATTGGATCAAACATTTTGAAAGATTCTTGCTATCAATCATTGAAAAATAGAGGTATTTCAGCAGAAATGTATCCTGATATTAAATATGTGGAAGACTGGAGCGGAGAAGAGCCCTTCAATTACAAGGATTTGAGTTTAATGGGTGATATTCTCAATGGAAAACTTGTTTATCTTTTAAGATCCCAACTTGCTAAAGATGCCCTAAACATATTCGTTTATGATAATTTTGTTTTACCAAAGAAGAAATATCTTCAGGTTTATCTTGTCAACTCTATTTCAAAAAATCATCCAGCTAAAGGGGAAATAATGGACGGGTATTATCTTATTAAACAAATTTTTAATATTTGTTTGAAAAATGTCAATGAAATTTGAACCTTGCTAATTTTCTAGAATTCTAAAATATTTCGAGAGTGGTACCATGCTATTTGATTCGTGGCTAAAAGACATGGTTTTTGTATTAATTGGAAAAATGGACGGAATAAGAATTTTGCATGATCACACAAATAGCAATCAGAGCAGGATTGAATTGGAGGAACTCCTAAAAGGAGTTTTCAGTCTTTTAACATTAGGTCTTATTTTATCGATCATCTCATTAATGGCGGAATTTATTTTTAATAAGTATCTTGTTTATTTTTCAAATTATATACTTTTGAAAAATAAGCAAGTTATTTTGTTTAAAAAGAGTTTTATTCTTTAAAAAAATTGTAGTTTATTTTCTAATGTTTACATCAATATTAGCGTGAATAAGAAATTTACATTAAAAATGTTTTTATCAGGATATAATAATTATTTATAAATAATGTTGTAAGGTTCAAGTTAGAAATGTTAAATTCTTTCAAGGGTATAGATATGCGAGTACATCATAATGTATTTTGTTTATCAAGAAAGTAATCGATTAGCTTTTAAATAGATAATCATCAATCGATTCATAAACAGATGCCATCTATTCCCATGCTTAATTATTGTCTAGCTTGTTTTAATTGAATTATTATATTTTGAATTGCTACTTATTTGTAACTCATGATACCTTTGTTTTACTCTACAATTATTTTTGTAAACATGCTTAAAATAATCACATGAAAGATAAGTGATTTCTAAAAGAAACAAAATAGCAAGTTTAATTTAAAATTAAATAGACTTTGATAATCATTTTGAATAAAATGGATGTCAAACAAAGGAATCTAGCAATAGCTCGAATGTTTGACTTTGTCAAGAAATTCACCAAGCCTCAATTTCATTTGATTTGGCACAAAACTTACAGTTGCCCTGGAAAAGCAAGCTTGGTAAATTTGAAAGTTATTGTTGACTCTGATGTGAGTACATTAATAATAGAAGATAATTAAATAATTATAAATTTTGAACAAAAGGTGGTTGATAATACTTATACAAAATTATTGTCTAAACTAATCTGTAAATTAAGCATGAATATTACCGTTTTCAGCAAGATGGGTGATCCAGAAAGTTCCGAAGTGGTAATATAAATAATTAGATTGTCCCTGATCATCTTTTCTATTTGTAAAATTTAAATTAATTTTTTTTCTTCAGAAAAACTCTTTATTTTTATCTGGACAACCAATAACTTCAACGAACATTAACGAGTCAGAAATCGTACCCATAATGCAAGAGTATTTGATAGAGATTTTAACGACCAAGATCAAATTGAAAAATGACTCATATTTTACATTCTTGCAACTTTTTCAATTAGAAGTAAATAATGTTATACCTTTGAGTGTAATTTTTGATTAACTTTTTCTTTCAGGTATGGATATGTTTACTGGGATCAATCTTGGTCGTTTTATTACTTTGGTCAAAATTAAGCAAGTCAGACTTATTGGAAAGTTTCGGACAAATATTTCGAACGTTAACCGACCAATCAATTATTGATTATGGCCTCAGACAAGATAAAACAGATGACATAATTCCATTTTACATATTTTTAATCCCCTGGTTATTGAGTACAATGGTTTTGACAAAAAGTTTTCTGAGTGTTTTGCTTACAATATATTCGACGCAAAGAATCGTTCCTTTGGTTCAGTCTTTGGAAGACATTTGCGATAATAAGAAACTTTTGATCGGAGGTTGGAATGCATTAAACGGATCAAACATTTTGAGTGAATCGTGTTATCAATCAATAAGCGAGCGATCAATTTCTCCATACACTTACCCAATGATTAAAGGCATTCAAGATTGGAAAAGTGAGGAACCGATATACCCAGGAAACTACCTCGAGATTTATGATGATATTTTAAGAGGAAAAGTTGTTTACCTTTTAAGTAGCAAGGTCATTACAAACCTAATTCCAACTAAACTTGATGATCATTTCACTGTGCCTGACAAGAAATATCACCAAGTATATTTAGTTAACTCATTTGACAAGTTTTTCAGTCACGTGAAAGAAATAAAGGGAGGGTATGTTTTGCATTCAAAATTAGCTTTAAATCAAATAAACTAAAAATTGTTTATTCAGACTCATCAGGCATTTCGAAAGCGGTGTTCATTACTTTGATAACTGGTTGAATGAAATGCTTATCAGTTTCCTAGGGAAGGTGTATGGTAATTTTGGTAACTTTGACGGAATCATCAAAAATATTGAGACTAACATCGAGAACACCATTGAATTGATTGACCTTTTGAAGGGAGTGTTCAGTGTTTTGATATTAGGATTAATTTTTTCGATTTTATCTTTTTTATTTGAAATTATATTTAGAAATGCATTTATTTAAATTTATCAAAACCTAATTCAATATAATTAAATCATATAAGTGTAAAGTCACAGAAGAAGTAGAAGCAATTTATTGTCAAAGTAATGATCAAATTAATGTCAAACAAAATGGCGAAGATATTAAATTCAGTGCTGTAGATTGACCATGCTCATTTCATCGCCAAATAAACTGTATTATACTCACATTTAGACTCAATAAGTTACAGAAATTATAATATAGATGTATCATGATACTAAGCATTTGAATTATAATTTTTTGAATTATATGAACTAAATTATATGAAACCATTCAAATCATTCAAATAATCTTGTATAAATTTATCTTACACTATATTGAATAACGCTTTTCAAAAGATAATGCAAAGAACATTATAAAAATATAAATTAATCATTTAAATTGCTCATGATGATATATTGATTTAAGTAGAAAAAAATAGTAAACACGTTTTAATGTAATTAATTTTGTTAATAAAATTCGATTTTCATTTAACCTATTTATCTATTTGTGATACTTTAAATGATTTTTTATTTTGTCTCAATATCTTAGCATGATAAAATGACAAATAGTTTAATTGAATGTATGAGATTTGCTCAAAAGGAAACTTATCACTCATCTTCATCTAGCAATAGAACATTAATGATGTTTGCTCAGCCAAATGTAATTTTTAAAAATTAATAATGATTGGTAACTCAAATATGTTTTTCCCCCTTAGAATCAATTGTGTCAATTTGAGGCTCAATTATTTAAAACATTAGTCAAGGGCACTTACGCTCAATTTAATATAACCATGAAATTCATGGAACAATGGACGGGAGTCAAAGAGTACTTTAAAGACAATCCGGTAGACATTAAAATGGATGTCGTCATAAATTATGATTTAACAATTTTCACCTAGCTATTTGATATTTGTTTGTCAGCGATGAACTTGGATGAATGGCTATCAAAATTTTCAAGAAGTCACTGGTATAGGGATGACAACAATTTTGTTATTCTGAGTGCAATCTATTCACTGCCGCCGGATATGAACCGAATGTTGCGCTCATTTTCACCAATTGTTTGGACACTAACTCTCAGCTCAACACTAATTATAACAATTTTCTCTGTATTTTATAATCGACTCAAAGGTAACAAACAATTTATAGTTTCACCATGATCACTTGATCAGCACTTTTTAAATAGCTTCAACAGAGCCAACTCGAGCTCCTAGTAAGGGTTACTTTCAAATTTTGATTGATAACTATTTCGAAGTGAACAGGCATTTAGTACAGCAAGTAATGCAAGTTGGTAACTCTAATAGAGCAGCTTTTATACTAATTTGGTCCCTAATGGCTATGTTATTAACAACTTGCTTATCCAGTGGAATTTTTAGTTCAATGGTTATCCAGGAATACAAAAATATTAATAATGTGGATGAAATAGTAGAATCTAATCTCGATGTTTATACTTTCAATAATTCCTGGGTGTGGTATCAGTTTCAAAACGAGATTAAGTATAATCAAATGCTAGATAATTATATGAGTAAATTAAAAGCAAGGATCAAATTTTTGTCTATTAACGAGATGGAAGATAATGTAAGTTTTACATTAACAAAGAAATATAGTATAAAAATAATCTAAATTTATTTTAATGATCAGCAATTGTTCAAGTCAATTGGAGAGAGAAAATCTATTTTAATAGGTGATCGGGCAAATTTGGAAGGCAAAAAATATCAACATGCAAATTTTAAATTGGAAATTGGAGAACAAAGTCTTTATTATGCTCTAATGGTTCATCCAATAAACAAGAATATTTCTGAAACTAGAAATCTGTTGCTTAAAATGTACATAATTAATGTTTAATCACATTTTCGATATAACTTGATAATTTAATTTTGGTTTTTCAGAATTAACATCATGATAGAATCTGGTGTGAATGTCAGGCTTGATTCAAGGCTCCTATACTGGAGGAAACTAAAAGTTAGGAAAGAAAATAATGCGCAAGATGATTTAGACTATGAAACAATAATCAATTTAAAATTTATTTCAAAAATATTGATCTTGACACTAATTAGCATATCGTTTAGTTTATTGATTCTATTATTAGAGATATGTTTCACGATTGCTTTAAATCGATATCTAATTAATTTAAATATATTTTAATTTAATTTATTTATATAATGTGTTGATAATTCGTGAGCCATTACTAGAATTAACTAGATTCATTTATTCATTGCATGTTTTTCTATTTGATTGACAAAAGAAATCTGTTTACAAAATAATCGATGAATCAATTATATATTTATTGCGAAATTATTTTATTGGTTTATTGAAAAACTATTAAAAGAATAATTATTTTTTGAATCAATATGAACTTAGACCTTAAATCTTGTATATATCTTGAATTAATTATATGTTTTCCTATATCACAATCAATTGTTACTCTACCCTTAATATCAAGAAAATCATCTATTTTCTCAACAATAGTCACTCTGACACTCGATATCATTCAAATTATCGTATTTTTTAACGCATTTCATACCTCTTTTCTTTAGCGCACAGAATACAAGGCAATGAATTTAATTTGTGTTATTCTGGTCTATTTTTATTATATTAACAAAAGTTGTTTACAGATTAACAGGTAAAATTACTTAAATAAAGGCTATTTTAATGGGATTTTAATTATATAATGATATTAATGAATAATAAAAGAGGAATTATGAAATTCTTTAATCAAAAAGTAAGGTTACTTTGAAAATGTTTTACAGACAATGAATATCTATAATTAGTTTCTATACATAAATAAATCATCGATAAATAAAACCAAATAAAAATATCTTGTTATAAAAGAAGATATATTTTTCTCGAATATTATGGAGAATAGATCCAATTCATTTGGAACAAGGTAAAATGAGGATAGGTTTATATGAGTGCATTCAATTTGAAAAATATGAGACAAACTATACATTTGAAAATAGTTTACATTCCTTGAAGATTTGGGCCCAACCCGGGGTAATTCCCAAAAAATATTATTCATGCATTAAATTTCTTAAAGAAAATTATATTTTAGAAACAATTTTGTATGTTTGAGAGCCTACTCTTCGATGTCTTACTTCGTGGAACATTTCATAAATTCAATATAACCTTGAGATTTATGGATAAATGGACTGGACCAGATACTTATTTTGAAAAGAACCCTGTAAATATATCGTTTTCTAAATGCTAAGTTTTTATGAATTTCTAACGCTTCCAGGAGTTTGACCTTTGCTTATCAGCGATGAACATTGATGAGTGGCTAGCTCGATTTTCAAAGAGCCACTGGTATAGGGATGAACACAATTTTGTTATTCTGAGCGCACTCTACGCAATACCGCCGGATATGACACGAATGTTAAAACTATTTACAATAAGAGTTTGGACATTAATTTTGATATCAACCCTATTTATAACATTCTTTCTCGTTATTAATCAATATATGAAGGGTAATTTTTATAATAAATAGAGAATTTAAGTGAAAATGTTATTTGATCTTAATATTGATACTTTTAATATTCCCATTCCTCTCTAAGGATTAAGATCGAGGGAATCTTTAAGTGAAATAGTTTTTGGTATATATTTTCAAGTTATCCGTCACCTATTTAACCAAGTTAATGGTTGGAATTCTTATCACTTTGTTATAAAAACAATTTGGTCTTTAATGGCATTGATATTAACCGTCTGTTTTTCTGGTGGAATACTCAGCTCTATAGTTAACCAGGAATTTAAACTTATAAATACAATCAATGAAATTGTTGAAAGAGATTTAATCGCTTATTCTTACAATAATTCATGGCTTTATCATCAATTCAAAAAAGAGATAGTTTATAATATTAGCTTGGATACTCGTTTAGTTCCATTGAAACCAAGAATAAAATTCGTTGCAGCCAATGAATTACGTGAGCATGTATGTTTGAATATCAATAATATTAATTTTTTTATAAGAATTATAATTAATCATGTTTATTTTAAAATTTTAGAAATTGCAAACTAAAATAATCAGAAGAAAAGCAGTATATGTAGGTGACCATGCTTATATGTCCGGTTTAAAAACTGAGAAACCAGAATTGAACCTAGAATTTGGTGAACAAAAATTGTATTACGCATATATGGGTCATCCAATCAATAAAAATAATACAACACCAAGAGTTATGTTATTAAAAATGTAAGAATCTTTATATAAATCAATATTAACATTAATATTAACTTGGTATTCTTGTATTTAAAGAATAAATATTATGATTGAGTCGGGTTATCATCTACGGACTGAACGAAGAATAATCCATTCAAATAAATTAAAACAGATGAAATCGAAAAGTAAAGAAATTATTCATCAAGATATAAAAATTGGAACAATCCATATGCAATTCATGAGAAAACTTTTGGTCTGGGTCGGTTTTGGTTCTTTATTTAGCATTTTATTTATTATTTGTGAAATTATTAATTTTCTGATCAAAATATAAACTAATTATCATTATTTGATGTTATAAATATTGATTTTTAGAATTATGATCTTGGCAAATTAAAGCCTTTCTTCTTATAATAGACTGTATTAAAATCTGTAAACATCTTTTGTGAAATAATGAAAAGAGATAAATAAAAATAGAATTATGGAGAAAAAGAAAGAAGAAAATTCTTTGAATAAAAAAACCATGGTTACGATTAAAAATTTCCCGGGCAATCAATACCTATAATTAAGGTCTATTCATAAGAATAATTAATTAAGGATAAATCAAATGAATATGGGTATAAATTAATAATTTATGTTTCTCGTATTTCATTGAAAATATTAGAGAGTATTGATTAAGTTCATTTTGGACTAAAATGAGGATAAGCTTATATGAGTGCATTCAATTTGAAGAGCATCAGACAAAATATACATTTGAAAATAGTTCACATTCATTGATGATTTGGGCCCAACCCGGGGTAAATTCAAACCTATGTATGATTTAATAATATTTAAGTAAATTATATTTCAGAAAAAATTTTGTCTGTTTGAATGCCTACTCTTCGATGTCTTACTTCGTGGAACTTTTCATAAATTCAATATAACCATGAGATTTATGAATCAATATACGCCAGTCGATACTTATTTTGAAAAGAACCCTGTAAATTTTTAGTTTTCTAATTGCTGAGTTATTATAAGTTTCTAACGCTTCCAGGAATTTGACATTTGCTTATCAGCGATGAACATTGATGAGTACCTAGCTGGATTTTCAAAGAGCCACTGGTTTAGGGATGAAAACAATTTTGTTATTCTGAGCGCAGTCTACGCAATACAGCCCGATATGACTCGAATGTTAAAATTATTTTCCACAATAGTTTGGATATTAATTTTGATCTCAACTCTATTCATAACATTCTTCCTCGTTATTAATCAATATATGAAAGGTAACTTTTTAAATAATCAATATCGAATTTAGATAAAAATGTCATTTGATCATGATTCTTTAAATTTTTCCCTTCCACATTAACGATTAGGATCGAGTAAAACTTTCAGTGAAATAGTTTTTAGTATCTATTTTCAAGTTATCCGTCACTTATTTAATCAAGCTACTTGGAATTCCTACCACTTTGTTATAAAAACAATTTGGTCATTAATGGCATTGATATTAACCGCCTGTTTTTCTGGTGGAATACTCAGATCTATAGTTAACCAGGAATTTAAACTAATAAATTCAATCAAAGAAATTGTCGAAAGAGATTTAATCGCTTATTCTTACAATAATTCATGGCTTTATCATCAATTCAATAACGAGATAGCTCATAATAGGAGCCTGGATAGCCGTTTGGTTCCATTGAAGCCAAAAATAAAATTCGTTTCGAGTATTGAATTACATGAGAATGTATGTTAACAGTCGATAAACTTATATTATAATAATTAATCATGTTTATTTTAATATTTTAGGAAGTGCAAAGTAAAATTACTGAGAGAAAAGCAGTATATGTTGGTGATCAAGCTTATTTATCGTGGGCAAAATATGAGAAACCAGAATTGAATCTAGAATTTGGTGAACAAAAGCTGTATTACGCATATATAGGTCTCCCAATCAATAAAAATAATACACCAGCAAGAATTGTCTTAATGAAAATGTAAGAATCAATTTGGATCAATAAGAACATTTATAAGTTATCATGGTATTCTTATCTTTAAAGAATCGATATTATGATTGAATCGGGTTATCACATACGGACAGAACGAAGAGTCATTCATTCAAATAAATTAAATCAAAGGAAATCAGAAAAGAGAGGAATTATTCACCAAGATATTACAACTGGCACAATTCGAGTGCAATTCATCGAAAAACTTTTGATCTGGGTCGGTTTTGGTTCTTTACTTAGTATTTTCATTTTAATTTTTGAAATCATTAACTTTTTAATCATCCTTTAATTCTTGTTTACCCATTTTTATTATGACCAATTTTAAAAATGTATAACCAATCAAGAGTAATAATAATGTTGCAAGTTTTATTTTTGATTTAAATTTAATCCAGATTATTTTATAATTCAATTTGATATGTTTATTGAGCAAATTACTAAACATCTCTTTCACCAACTAATATGTAATAAATAGATCAAAATAACTAGAACTCGCAAGAATTTAATGGCCAATAAAGGCGGCAATACTTCACCAGATGATCTTGCCAGTTATTCTATTTTGAATATTGGTTTCTATTTTTATAGAAACTTGTATTTAGTCTCATTATATTGTTTAGCCATAAGTTTATTTGTTTTTATATTTGAAATGAATTTTGTTTGTTTTAAAAATAATAATTTTATAATAATATAAAATTAATCATTTGATAAATCAATCAATTGAACAATTTTTTAAATAAGCATTTGTAATCTATCTTGATATTTTTGTGTTTAAAGAATAGATATTATGATTAAGTAGGATTATAAAATTTAATTGAATAGAATGTTATGTTATGTATATTATTATTAAGATTATATATTATATCTGTATAATGTTTGAGTAATATTTCAACAAAAAATAAAATCAAAATTCATTAAAATGTGATATTTTGTCACTTAATGTAATCTTGTTCATTTTTATGAATAAAATTTTGATTTACTAAAAGTATTGGTAATTTATTTTGCTTATTGAACTACAAAAAAAGGCTGAATATATGTAAATATTGATGGTAATATTTCATTTGATTATGTTTGCTTTTCTACATGTTAGGAAACATGTTTATATAACTTATTATGAATGCGAAAATTAAGAATTAATTTTTTAGAGTATCATCTTTTATGCATTATCACAATATATTGGATTTATTCAGGGACAGCTAAATTGTGTTTAAGTAGAAAAGATCAAAATAAAGTTATTTTATTGTATTCTCGTTTAAAAAAATAATTTTTAAGCAAATTAATTAAAATGTGGTTGGACATGTATGAATGTAAACAGTTTAGTCAAGATCAAAATCATTTTAATTTGTTGTCAAGCAATCAATCATTAGTAATCATAAGCAGACAAACCGTAAATAATAAAAAATTGTTTTAATGTGTATTTAATTTCATTATTTAATGTATAATAGGATCGTTTTTGTGGTTTTGAAAGTCAATTATTGACAATTCTGGTCCATGGTACCTTCAAGAAATACAATGTCACCTTGAGAAACCTTAATGGCGCTCATATGCATCAATATTTCAATGATTACCCAGTATGTTTTCAAATCTTGTATAAAAATATAAAAGTAATCAAGGTTGTTTAAATTGTTCCAAGGAATCTGATATTGGTCTGATTGCTTTGGTATTAGATAAATATGTTTATGGTTTTTCGATATTTCACTGGTTTAAGGACACCTATAACATGGTGATTTTGAGTCGTTTATCGATTGAGCAAGCTGATATGTCTAAAATGATAGATGTCTTTTCATCTGTGGTCTGGCTTCTTATATTTTTGTCAACACTTTTCATTACCATGTTCATTAGTGTTTACTTCAATTTTAAAGGTATTCTATAAATTTTAATATTTGTTTATCTTATTTGACATCACTTTCCAACCAATAATATTAATACAAATACTTTGACTTTCAATA
Source organism: Minunthozetes semirufus (assembly GCA_034699985.1). NCBI lineage: Eukaryota > Metazoa > Arthropoda > Arachnida > Sarcoptiformes > Punctoribatidae > Minunthozetes > Minunthozetes semirufus. The sequence continues at coordinate 24,082 of JAQIXD010000511.1, forward strand.
TAATGATAGATAACTCACTATTGATTGTCATATTTTCTTCATAGTCTGAGTCTGTGTTTTTGCACAATTATATTGTCGTTTAATAAATTGTCTGATCAGTGATCACCCAAAACATGATTAATGTTATGAATTAATTATTTTTCGTCTATTTGTGATCTATAGTTTATGCTAAAATTCAGTGGAGAGATATATTCAAATCGTTTATTGAAAAGTATTTTAAAACAACGAGTCATTTAGTAAACCAAGGGATGGACAGATCGTCTGAACAAAGCATAATAATAACTCTCTGGTCATTCATATCCCTGGTTATAATGTCATGTTTTTCAGGGACAGTTTTATGTTTAATGATCATTCCTCAGTTCAATAAAATAAATAGTGTGGATGAACTTATTAAATCAAATATGAAGATATATTGCAACAATCATTCCTGGATTTATCACCAAATAATGGGTAATTTGCTCTGGAATACACCCATTGATGAAGAATTGAGCAAGATCAAATCAAGGATCAAATTTACATTACCAGTTGATAAAGTAAATTACTTCTAATACTAAATATATTTAAAAATCAGTCTTGTTTTAAAACATTTATTATTTGATCAGGTCATTTTGAATGAAATATCTGAGAAGAAGGCTGTTTTAATTTCCGATATCGACTCATTATCATGGAATAAATTATCTAATTTAAATTTGAAACTGGAATACAGCGATCAAAAATATAGTTACGCCCTCATAACTCACACAATTAATAAGGTTTATACAGAAACCAGGGTCCAATTATTGAAAATGTAAGTCAACACTTTAGTTCATTGATCATGATTAAATTAAACCTCTATTTTAGAATAACTATCATGGTTGAATCAGGTTTGAATGTAAGGAGTGAGGATAGGGTCATACATCATAAGTATTTAATGGCGAATAAAGGTGTTAATACTTCACCAGATGATTTTGGGAAAATTGGTTTCGAATTTTACTGCAATTTATTTATAGCCTCATTATATTGTTTAGTCATTTGTTTATTTGCTTTGATATTTGAAATGATTTTCTTTTGTATTAAATATAATAACAATCTATAATTTATTTTGGTATTCTTATTTTTAAAGGACAGGTATTATCAGGCTGCATTAATAGGATGTCTAAACATGATCTTGTTAATCATGTATCGTTTGTTCAATTCCAAAATTCTGATTCACATTTAATATAACTTAACCATCAGAAAATTATTTAAAAAAAACTTTTTGTTTTAATCTGATTAATCAAATTGCCTTAGAGTTAACTGTGACTGGATTCAAAATTACCTAGTAATACTAGTAGGGATGTAAGTGGGGAACGTTTCACAAGATTTCAGTGAAACGTTTCACTAAAATTTCAGTAACGTTTCACCTT
>JAQIXD010000512.1:0-25458 GCA_034699985.1 Minunthozetes semirufus
TCTTCAAAATATCCAATAGTTTTGTACTGAAACTCAAATTAGAAGAACAGGTTAGGTTAGGCGACAACAGATAGTACTTTTTAGCAAGTACAGTTTATATTGCTTTTTCCACCAATTCTGGTACTTTTCCTCAACAATTTGGTCAATAACTTTTTAAAAAGTTGTTAATCCTTCGCAGAACTCAGTCTTAGCGCCAAATCTGAGGCTCAGGATTAGGCTTAGTATATGATTAATGAAATCAATGATAGATTTGACGTAAATTTTAAAATGAATTTTGAATCAAAACTTTTATTGAATTAATTACTGAAATAACCATTAAATACAAGAAATGATAATAATTTTCAGAAGAATTACAATTAAAAGCAATTTTTCCTAATAATAACCGACTCTTCGGTCATATAATAAACGCTTAGTTTTAGAGTTCTTCTGACAAAACAAGAGTTAAAAACTGGTCTAAAGAATAATTAACGACAAAAAGAAATTGACTTCAAATCATATAAACAAATGAATATTACATTTAAATTATATTTAGTTATCATTAATATTATGATTTGTTGTATAAATGTTTTGTAAGTTATCCTAAAAAAGAGTCAATGAATTGTACTATAATTAAAGATCACTTTTTAACCCGAAGTTAATCAAGAGTTCAATCAATCGATGATTCAATAGATTTTCATAAATATAACTTTCAAATGACTTTCAGACACCAAACGTTGTTTTTAAGGCTCTTTTGATTCAAATATTTATAAATGATTTCAATCGATGAATAATCACAGAAAAGAAAGAGGAATACAATCGGAAACAAAATTCTAAATTCAATCCAATTTTTGCAATATTTTTGACATTAGTTTTGTCTCTTTTTTATACCAATATATCAAACAATTGCGAAGTTATAGACGTTTTAGAAATAGATTTCAAATCAATTATCAATAAATTCTTCGAAAAATAACTTTTTTGTCATTAATTTGTTGGTTTAGAAGAGAAGTACTTCCAAAATGACTAATACTTGAATAACTCAATCCTCGATCTGATCCGCAATCAGTTAAAGTGCGAGAAATTAATGTCAACTCATTTTGTGAGCAATAGATATATGTGTTGGACATGTATTTGACAAAAACGACAAGTATTTCAACTCTCAAATTGTATTTCAACTCAATTTGATTCCCAATCGTTATATAAGTGACAAAAAATGGCGGAAATAAAACTTAACATAATATCGATATATAGTATATATGTTTACATAATATATAATTATATCCAAATTAAATGATTGGAAATTATTGGAACTGAGAAATACTTTATGCAATGATTTGACGCCAACCAACCGAACCCTCAACATAATTATGTCTTTAAAATGTAGCGATAGAGTGATGTCACACAAATTCAACGAATATCTTGTCCTTCAAATATCAGTTGATTTGCATTCCTCTTAGAAACCGATATCTTCTGTATATTATTGTTATAAGAGTTCAGATTCGATGAAATGTGGTTTCGGTCTAAGTTTGAGTATTTTGAATAACCATTGGTTACGTCCTCTCCATTAACCAACAAATTCATTAAAACACTATTACCTGAGAAAAGAAATTTTTCGCTAAAATAATAGTTATATTAAAAACATTTCAATTAAACGAACCTTTATTTGTGGCAAAACTGTTGTTCGTATTATTGTTACTCTTCTTTGTGTTATTTATTTTGAAACGTTTTTGTATATCATTTGGACAGTTGTTGTATGGGATGTCGGGTGGCTCTGTGGCAAACGGTCTTTTAGAGCCATTGGAGGCTTTCCCCAATTGATTATTCCTAACGCTGTTGTCATAAGAGAAGCAATTCTTTTGAGCCTTTCGTGAATTCAATGAAAATGCTTGAGTTTGTCGACTATTTGTGTCATTTGTATGCATTGTATGGCTTTTTATCGGGTTATTTAGCGCTTGATTGATGTTATGGCGAACTAATTGGACTCTATTTTGTTGTGGATTTGTTTCAGACTTTTTCAGTGTCTCTAAAATATCAGATTTCATGCCATAAGTGTTGAGATTTTGTCTGACTTTTTGATTGATTTTCTTAGTCTTCTGATCGCTATTCGATTGAAGCAATGCTTCCAAACAATTAGTTCTGTGTTGAGGGGGAGGGCTCTCAAACATTAGAGGAGATCTATCGATCGGCTCAGGGCTCAAAAGTTTATCTTCTGATACACTATCGAAAGCAATGATATCATCGATGTTTGCGTTCGAGTAATTCATTTGTAGGTCGCCCTCCAATATTAGGGGGAAGTCATCGATTGGAATAAAAGGAGTCCTCATTTCGAGAGTTTTTTCATCAATGAAATCGATTTTGTCGTTTAGATTCAGTTTCGAGACCTCTTCGGTCGGAGATTTGCAGAAGAAGTTCGACGTCTGACTCAATACCGGCGAAGAAATATTGAGCGGAGAATTAGTATCACTTGAATACGGATCTATTGACGAATCAGTCGATGGAGAGCTCGAGAACTTGTCTTCATTGTGCGAAAGGAAGGGGTCGTTAGGCAGTGTAGAGTTGTCATCAATATTGTCGTTATCGCGAATATTCATAAAATTCTTAATGAAATTGTTTGTAACGGTTTTGAAGACACAGTTATCAGTGGTTTTTTCGCTCAAATCATCGACACTTGAATTGTCAGTAATTGAACCAAAATTTTGGAGACTTTCGTCACTCAGTTTCATCTTTTCCTCATCACTGAAGAGATTAGTGTTTGAAATGTGATTATTATTGAGGAAAACCTCATCGAAAAAGTTTAAATCATTAAATTCCGCTAAAAGGCCCGGAAAAGGCACACAAACGTCTTCCCCGGCCTCTGGAGCCAAATGAGTCAAGTCTTCAGAGTCTGAGAGATAGGTCATGACATTCGCGTTATCGAAAGCAATGAAACCGCTCTCCATATCAGCGGTTTTGGGCGCAAACACCGTTTTAGTGCTCGAAACGTATGAGGACTGGCCTCTAGTGGAGGGCTGGGAAGCCGGTAACTTAACTTCTTCTAATTCTGGACTCTTTTGTATAGTTTTCTCAAAGCATTGCACTTCGGAAACGATTTCTGTTTGGTTTACAACAGAACTGAATCACGAAAAAACAAAACAAAACAAAAATCAATAAATAATTTATGAAATAATGGATATAATTCATAGGAACTCATGAGTTGTGAGAAAATAGAAAAACTATTTTTAAACTTCAAATAATCAGACATTAAATCAATAATGAAATGAACACTCGAAACATGAGTAAAGCACAGGCTATAACACAGGCTATAAAAAAAATTCATTAATAATTTAATATAATTTATTTTTTGTCGAAAACTCAATGGAAAGAGAAGCGACTTAAGTGTGCGACTGTCAGAGAGAGAGACGCGGTTTTGCAAGCCTTGGACTTTTGCCTAATTATAGCGTTCAGTCATACCATTAGCTCTATTGGAAGAGATGTGATAACTCTCACCATATTCTTCGACATTAAAACTATTCTTAATTTAATTGCGTTTTAAGCGTCAAAACTAAGTTATCCTAAAATTTATGGCATTAAATAACGTCTAACTAATGAGTGATTACTTAATAAAACATTTGAAATAATTGCAGAAAATATTGGAATAATTCGTAAAAAGAAGGCAATAATGGCTCACCTGATGACATGATTAACACAAACAACTGATTGTGGTTGAGATGACTGGTTATCTGTAATTACTGTCGCCTCAGTAACTAACCAAAGATAACCACCAGATTTGGCCAAAAATCTATAGCAATCGGATTGGGACTGACCCTTTGCAAACACTAGACATTTAAAGTAGAAATAAAAAACAATTCAATAATATATTTATTGATTGACTCGTGTTTGACGAGTAATAGCACAACATTAATGGTATTCTCTATTCATAACTATTCATAAGCTTTCGATTCACAGAATAACTGTTTTTATCGGAATATGAATCGCTTTTTTCGATAACAAGTAATGTTAGCTTTCATTGAATAAATTGATAGAGAATTAAATGATTAAAGAATTCACTGATTGCTCACAAATAATACATTATATTCATAAAGACATACATTCAGTGCTAAGAATTAGAGATCAAACTATTGGCGAATCAAAAGCCATTTATTCTGATTATTCTCTTCAAGAATAAGGTTATAAAAATAGAAGAATTAATTTTAGACAATAATATAGAGAAACAAAAAACACATTTTTAAAGCCAACAAATCGAGACACTAATGAAAGGCTCAGTTATGGCCAAAACAGACAACAGAAGAATCAATTGTTTTTTTAGAGTCGAGGCTCTGATCACAAAAATTAATGAATTCTAACAAAAAGCTAACATAAAGTCAAACCCAATAGCGATCAATAGGAGTGTGACTTTACATTATATCGACAACATTATGACCCGATTGTACGGAACATCAATTACTGAATCAATTAAACCTAATTAGAGACGACGAGGCATAAGCCCCACAACCAATAGATATCAAAATACAGTTCCAATTCATCGTGACTTTCACTAATCAAATAATTTTATCCAATACTACGCAAACACTAACTCTAATAAAAAATTAAAGAAAAAACAATTCTTTTTTTAAAACTATTTAAAAGGGATACCAATAATAGAAAAATGATCAAATGATCAAATGACCATGCACAAATGCACAAATGCACAAATCCACAACTCTACCTGACAAAAAAGGAAGACAATCCCAGCAATAATAATAAATTGAATAAATGGAGTAATTAATCAGAAGACATACCAAAGATTGTATAGAATTTGAAAATCGAGTGAACACTTGAAAATGGTTTAACTGAATGATGAATTAGTTCTTAAGTTTAAAAGACAACCACATGAGACACATGGCATATGTAATGGGCAACAGATAACACTCAAAATGCACTCAAAATTTGATAAAAAACAAAAAGTACTTCAAATACGAGTCAAACGATAAATTAAAACAAAACTTTCCATTGAATTAAATGTGAAAAATCGCGTCTAATCTCAAAACTAATAATTATTTGATTCCAATTCACAACATTTGAAGCATTAAAACAAAAAATTAACGATTAATTGAAAAAATAAAAACACTTTTAATAAGAGATTTATAACACAATTATAACAGAATTACTTAAATTGAATCTCAAATAAAAAAACTAAAACTTATTTCCTGTTAAAGAGTAGTACAGAGGAGTGGATAGGAGTAGAGAGGAGTCACACAAACAAAAGGAATGTTTTTCTGTCAAACAAACGATAAATTATTGCGAATTAAACGAATTATTAGATAGAAATGGAAAGACGTCTATCAGTACTCAGACTCAGAATATCAGAATTGGGTTCTCAAGAGGTGTCGGCTCTTTTTTTTCGAGACCATTGAAAGACAAAATATTTGAAGAATACGTATAGAAATAGATGAAAACGGGATTCGCTTCAGATGTTTGCACTACTATATGGCGATACTGAGGAACAGTTACTACGAATTAATAATAGAAAAATATTGGATTCAATCCAAACAATTGGAGTGACTGACAGTCGTCATCATATCCGAGATCAGAGCACAACATATTCATCACAGAAATCCAAATTTTTAGGCCTAATATAGCGGTCAAGGGATGGCATATACCTATCAATTGATAAAAATTAAAGCCTTTCCTATAAAACTATTACTAAACTCGTTTTGAATGATAAGTGAAGAGTCTTTGACTTTCATTTGATTAATAATTTGACTCTTTTTTTAATACCATTAAAATTATTCTTAAGATTAGCGAAACTAATGGTTTATAATTAGATATTTGGATAACTCACGAGTTTTGAAGAACTTTTCCAATTGTTTTAAATCCAATGCGTGAAAGAAGTTGAAGACTGATTTCCCGGATAACTCTCCAGACTTATAACCAAGAATTCTATCGACACTTTTCGCAACAAAAATATCGTTTAATTGAATGAAACAAATTAATCATTGAATGCATACCTTTCGTCGATATTCGTGTACTTCATATCCAAAGAGTGACGACTGATGAAGACATTTGAACCGAAACACTTGTCAGCAGTCAGGGGCTGTTCTATGGGTTGACAGACAGCTGTCATAAAATAGCTCAGACTTTGAGGCAATGAATCATTGGATTCAGATATTCTCTTGAGATGTCCGCTGCAGTGAATCACCTGAAATACAGAACCAAATATTGAATCCAATGACAGAATGGAGGGAATGACTGTACCCTACCTTATAATTGGCTGATTTAAGGTTAAGATTACGGCCTTTATTAGTGAGCGTGCATTTCATGCGTACAAAAAATGAGAGAGAAATGAGACCATCATTTCCATTATCTTTGTTATTATGGATCTGTTTGTGGGACAGAATATCTTTGATGTCGTTGTGATCGCAGGGATGGCTGAAGTCGTAAATGCTTTGACCGATTAAATCGATTTGAGTTAAACCCAGATATTTCTCGACGTCTTCAGACAAGTAAACCATATCTCCATCTTTGGTCAGCACTAAAGCAAACCCATTGAGAGCTTTAGCGGCGGAGAACTCGTCTACGAGTCGTTCACTCTCAACCTTCGAGACACCTAACCATCAAAACAAACAAAAATTAATATCAATTTTAATGTCTGTTGACATCAAATGACGTACTCTTAGTGGGTTCGATAACTCTCCTGCTCTTCAAGTAATTGATGGCGAGTCTGACGAGAGAAGCCTTATCTAAATGGTTGATAGTCTTGACAGGAATGGGAAGGAGTGCCTCCATTTGGTCAAAAATCTTTGACTCTTGACTTCTTCGCTCTCGCGCTGCTTTTCGCGACTTTTCTTTGCGTTTCTCTGAATTACTGTTAAATAAAGAAACCATTCTTTGAATCAAATCAAACAAAAAACTCATTTGAAGTCAAAACACAAATTTATCGCTAATTTTACGCTATTTTTGTATTAAAAATAGCTTTTAATGAATGAATGAAAATAAAAAAGTATTGATTTGAAAGTGAGAGCAATAAATAGTAATAAATCAAAGATCACTGAAGATAACATACCGTCGCTTTGTTTTGGTCACACAATTGGAAGTCACTACTAAAGACATTCTTCTAATGATGTTCTTTGAGTCAAATTATTGATGAAATTAAACGCAAATTTGTGTTCAAAGAGTTCAATGACTCGAAGGCTTCAATATTTTAAAGGCTTATCTGTAAACACTTCCTTCAAGTGAATGGATTTGAGGTCAAAATGGAAACAACTTTGGATTAATTCCTAAGATTTTAAACCATTTAACCAAAAGACAGTACTTTTAAACACATTTTTTAAAACACTTTCTCAGAAGTATTTACTGATAATTTGGTCTCAAATGGATTTTCATTCATTTCAATAGAGTTTGTTTTTCACACAAATGGCCAGAATAAGGAACTCCAATATTATTGTGGCGGTGCTGCTGGTGAGCCGTCCAAAAATAACACATCAACAGTTTAAAGGCTGCGCATACAGATAGCACAGGCCAATCGAGTACTATTAGTGGCACTTAAACATTGCACTTTCCTTGACACTAATACAGACACTAATATTTTACTAATAAATTAGACACAAGTATTACAGTATTACTAATGCAGTAAAAAAGCGTTCAAATCCACTAATATTACAAACAAACAAACAAATGGCCGAATAAATACTAGTAATGGCGTTCGCCAGCACTTCCTAAAACAAAATCAAAAATTGATAATCTATCACAATCTAGAAACCACTGGCAGTCTTACGTAATAATAGACTGCAATTTACCAATAGTCTAGAGATGGGAAAGGGATCGTTATATTATAGCGCAAATATGTTAGATTTGCTCAGAGATTGGTCAAGAATCTGACTCAACCAAATACATCTATCTCTAAAATAGGAACAGTTTTCTACGACTCTTTGGAATCGTCACACATCATGTGTTTAATACAAGAAATAATTGGTTGATATTATTGGTCAAATTAATATCACCCCTAATACCATCCCCTCTATATGAATGTGGTATAAATTGTGGTACAATTAGTCTATCATTTCAGGCCATACGTACATATTTCACGTGATGTGTGACGTTATATATCAGCTAAAAAACAGCAATCAATTTCAAACTGAAAATCCTATACCTATACCCATAGTATCAATTCTTGTACCAATAATTGCACTGAAACTACCTTGGACATGTGTAGATAACACTTACAAGTTGCACCTCATTAATTAGTTGGTATATTCCCCCACTCCCTGGCAATTCCTATTTTATAAGAACTTTAATTACTGTTTTCAGAACTGAGTCTAAAGAGTTAGTTATAAGTTGTTTGAAACCAGAATTTGATGATTGAATCATAGAAATAGTGGTTAAGATAATGGTTACCATTAGATGTATTTGTGACGAGTAATCACTGAAATTCAAAAAAAACTGATAAACATTTAGCAATAATTATGGTCTGAGCCTTTGGAACCAGAATTAAATAAATATTTGGCGCACTTCCCATCACTTGCCATCACTCACCATCCCTTGATATGACTCGCCATACAAATCGAGTTTTGAAGTAATCATTTGATTTGATTAGTCGTTAGTCCATTGTTTTCCTCTAAAAACTCAATTTGTTTGACGACAAAAACCAGTCGGAACTGGTAAAAGCCATCGACAAAAACTAATTAGAGGACAACCACTTTGAGTTTTTCAGATTAAAACCAGTTATTCAAAGCAGAGCAAAACAAAAATTGATCAAATGATTAAAATGATCATATTATCATGGTAATGGTAATGGTGATGATTTTTATTCATAGAATATTGAAAAATTACAATTAATTTATATTATATTATATATTAAATGAATTTTTATTTTCAAATAAAATTATTATAAAATATTTTTTTGATTAATAAAAAAAATTAAATAAAATAAAATCACAGAATCACTAAATGATAGGCTTTCCTAACGAATCATTTGAACGAAAATTTCAAAAATGAGTTTTAAATAAATGCAATAAAAAACAAAACTAAGTTAAAAAGCATTGCCTCTCAAATGTCTTAAGCGGAATGAGGTATAAGTCTTGAGAAGACTTTAAATCTATGCTTTCATTAATAAATTGTATTTTTGTTTTAATCATTAAAAGATGACAATCGATGTAATGAGCGGAACAACACTCATCCACAAAATTAGTGGTAATCTTATCCTTAACTGAGCAGAGCTGGAATTTTTCCAAAAAAAATGTAATCAGGCACAACCTTTTCAAAAATGGAACATATCATAGCTATATAGATATCATCCATAACTATGTCATCTAAAATATAGTCACTCGTGGGTCAGTTTTGTTTGTTTTTGTGGCAAAATATTCTAAAGTCAAATACTCTTTTTCTTCGATTCTTGTTTTGGGCCGAATAAGAGCTGCGGGTAGGAGAGGGTTCATTCTCAAAGATTTCGCAATTAATAATAAACAATAAACTAATCAGTAGTAATGAAGGTAATCAACCAAATATTTCAACAGTAAATTCCGATAGATTTCTACTGAAATAAACATATTTTTCGTTTGAATTAAAAATAATTTCAATTTGTTTATAATGAGAGCAAATGTTTCACAATTTTAATGAAGCGCTTATCAAATGAGACCAATTAATAGATTAATAGACAGAGGATTCAAAACAATATTCTATTTCTCTTATCATAAAAAATGAGGCAAAGAATTAACTAATATTAGAATCATATGAGAGGAACAGGAGTTAAATCATTCAACCATTTAATTCTAAATTGAATGGCATTTGATTTTATCGTTTGGAGGACAGAGTTAAGTGACGGACACTGATATGGAGAGCCACTCGAACGAGCCTTCACTCTATTAAATGTTGATTGAAATGTTATTTTCGAGTAAATGCTGAACAAACAAAATCTGCGATTAGTGTTATGTTGTGCAACATATTCAAGGATTTGGAAGGATTTGTTGGATAAGAACCTTCAATATATCAATAGATTTCCGCTAAAAGCATATCAAAAGTCCTTTCATTTCAGATAATACTGACCAAAATGACCCCTATATTAAGCAAACGCGCAATATATCAGATCTGAGTTATTATTCTGTCCACAAATAATTGAAATATAAAATGTTTACTCATTTAATCGCTGATCGATTGTAAACAATTTGTTGTTTATATTAAACTAAACTATAATTTAATCTATAATTCAATAATAATAATAATAATATAACAAAATCTTTGCAAACAATTCCCGTTAGCAACAAAAGCCATTCCCTCACACCTGAACATTGATCAGATCAGAGATCAATAAATAAATTTTTTTTGAATCATTAATTGATTTAACAAAAAGTTCAGTTAAACCAGAGATTGTTCAACAGTAGAGGTGACCACAAAACCAATATTTAATTGCATTAAAAAGAGCCCAAAATAAACTAACAAATGTCAATAAAAGTTATGCTAAAGTTTTTCTAGGGGGGGAGGGGTTGGATATTCTCTTATGGAAAATTTCAGACCACCTTTTTGTTGCAGAGTTTGTGCTGATCTGCGTTTAAACAAATATCAATAACTGTGAACAGTCGCTGCCTATAGAATATTGACTTTAAAAACGTCTCATTCTTTCAATTCTCCATAAAATATAATCTATAAAAAGCTGTTAATTCGCTATACATTGGATGTATGGCAATGAAGTAATCAAGAACTGCAAATTTCCAAGATTCTAAAGCCAAGATCTTTTTAAAAGACCCTCAAAAAGACCTTTCTCTCTCTTTTTAAAATTCATTTCATTAAGAAGTGTTTTTACAGTAAATAAATTCTTTGACTGAAAATTCTTATCGAATGTAAAACAAGTTATAGAATAAAAATATCTAAAAAATAATCACAATTTCAATAAAAGATTGTTTGAAATCAGATTCAAATCAATCGTAATTTGAACTTCAATTGTCTTTCTTATAGTCTGAGCGCAAAAACAAATAATAAATGTCGCGATTTTTCTCAACAAATGAGTGAAGAGTTAATAGAAATTACCGTAAATTCCAATAAAAGCTATCATTTGATGACATATTATATGACATCAGTTATAGCTTTGGTCGCGCTTTCGATTGTGAACACAAGTATTGAAAAGTGAGCCCTTATCACGTCCCAGGACCAGGTCTTTTGCGACGGATTCTGCTGCAAAAGAATTGTGAACTCATCCATCAAACCGGGAAACATCTCATCATAAGGCGGGTCCGTTTCACTCGGGGACATCACAATATGCTTCTTCAATTGATTTCTGGGCAGTCCGTTCTGATCCAGGAATGTCCGCTCGATTAACATTAATTGATCGTTGATTCGTCGGATAGCCATTGGACTGAAACAACTCATTATTAGCACAGAATATAAGACAAATCAAATAAGAGATGACTCACTCCGTGAAATCGATTTTATCCTGTTTTGTGTGGAAATCGATGGCAGCGCTCGTGAAGTTCTGAATCGCAGAATCCAAGAGTCCTTTCAAAGAAAAAACAATAAGTGGTTTGAAGAGAGGGGAAAGGGAATGACATACCGATATCAATGCCATTATTAGCAAAGATTGTCTCCGTATGGATGTGTAAAGTTATGTACAAATCTTTGAGAACCTGAGCGTAATCTAAGAGATTGAAAGGTATGAACATTGAGTCCGACAAATCTCTTAAGATTTCAGCCAACACTTGTGTGACAGCCCTATGATATCTATAGTCCGGATCAATAAACTTCTCAATCAGTTCTATTGTATCGTATTGTGTGTGTAATAAGGGATAACTCATTGAATTTATTTGATGGGAATCCCTTTGATTGACCTCTGAATAAGTGATGTCAACGGCAGGAATGCCAGCGATCGTGAAGAATGGACTGTAAGCACTTCTCATATCTAACTGACGCACTTTTGGCCGGATCTGAAGCATTGCTGACTCTTTGTAAGCCTTAATGAGAGCACCGGATTCGTTGGGTTCATCATAGATAGAATGGCTGTCCTTTAGATCACTTTCATAGTCCAAAAGCATTCCCGAAGGAGGGCTTCGTTTGACGGAAAGCATTCCCGTTGTGTTTCTCATTAATGGATAACTAATAAGCCATTTGTCGTAAACCGTTTTTGCGTTACTGTCGTCACTCGGATTCAGTACTTCTTTAGTGGCGTTGAATATCGCGTGATATAAGAGGGGCGAAGCGGCGACACTAACACTTCCATTTCCGATCACTATTATGTCAGAATTAATGTACGCAACAGCTCTTCCGTCCAATATCTTGATATTCTCTTCAATCCATTCGGTGGAACCGATCAGATTGAACTCTTCTGCGCCCCAACTGCAGAACAGAATAGATCGTCGGGGGCGCCAACCCTCCAATAAAAGTTCACCAAAAACTCGAGATAGTTCGAGAAAGGCAGCGGTTCCGGCCCCAGAATCAACGGCACCCTTAAACCAGGCGTCTCTGTGATTGCCAATAATGACATACCTGTCCGGTTCTACTTTGCCTCTTATGGAACCGATCACATTATAAATGGTTTTATTCATCAATTGATTCGTAACTTTTAAATGAAGCGTTAAATTAGTTTTTCCATCACTTTTAAAACCGGGCCCTAAATTGTAAGTAATATTTAAACCCCCGACCCATTGGGAGGGAGCTTTACTCCCACTCATTCGACTTAGAATTTCAGACGCCATCTCATAACTGATGGGTTGGACAGCAATACTGTAAATGCATTACAAAAATAGTGAAATAAATCAAATAATAGGACTAAATGTCAAACCTCGGCATTTGTAACGACTGGAGGGGTAGCCTATGTGCGTAAGAGGTGGCCGGATATCTGCCATAAATCATAATTTATTAATGTTTTGAGAAATAAAATGAGAATCAAAGAGCAAACCCCGGTGTTTGTGGGTCTCCCAAACCGTTCCAAATGAGAGAGTCGTGTCTAATAGCATCTGAAGGCATGTTTTTTGATTTTGGGAATGGCCTCGTGTTTTGATCCGGATTGTAATTATCCGGATCAGGATATAAGAGCAGAGCTGCCGCTCCCATTTGGTGAGCAAATGTCATCTAAATTAAAAATTGTGTTTAATTGAGATAATGAGTAATTCGTGGAAATACCTGTTCATCGGCCGTCAAATGGAATTGTTTTGCGATCAATATTTTCCCGGAAATCGTTTCTCGGGTTATATTATAAGCGTTTTGTAGTATATGATAGTCTGCGAGTCGACCGTAATTGACGAAAATGACACCACTCTGACCACAATATGGAAAATTAGTTATATTCAAGACTTAAACTGATTATAAACTAACCCTGATATCAATGTTAGGCGAATAGGCACAGAAGGCTTTCAAAGTTTGGATGCTTTGAGAAGAAAAAAGCGTTTGGTTTGAGGTCTCGTCTATAATCTCGAAATAGTTTTGTTGGTTGGGGTCGGGAGCAGACATCAGAACAGAATAGTTTTTGAACTCAATTTTGTCGAAATTATTTGCACTTAAGTAGTCTTTGACACTATTGGCAAGTTTCAGATCATTGTCATCTCCAGCCCTATGGATCTGATTTGAAAACTCGCGGATATAATTCTTGATGTTTTCCGATTTGATTCTACTCAAGAGCTTAGCCCTAATGGTCGGGTTCTCATCTCTAACAGCACTTAATGACATCGCCTGTCATTAGACACAAATCAAAATTACCTTAAAATATGTTTCAAAGACAGAGAAGGAAAGGACTGACCAGAGTTGGGACGCAATCAGAATGAGTTGAGTGCGCGAAATACCCGATAAGAAAACCCGTCAAAAGTGTGAGAATTGAGAGCATTATTACTCCCAATAATAGCCTACGATTTGAGGCAAACGGGAGATCTTCGGTAGTCTTTTCATAGATCTGAATGGTTCCGGGCTCGTGATCAGACCAGGCTAAGTGATCATTGTCCAGACCGTCCAATGTTTCCTCATCTGAATGTTTTATTCAAAAGATTAGATAACATCTGATCTGACAATTAATAAAATAGAGTGTAATAGGGATGACATACCGCGATAGGGCCGGTATTGTGCTGTTAAAGTCATCTTTTATTGATTTGTTTATTTATTGATAAAGTGATTGATAGTAATATTGTCCTCAAAAGTCAATCATTTCGACAAACAATTGACGTTTTTGAGGATCAGATCGAGAGTTGATTAAAATGGATGTGAAATCTGTTTAATTCATGGATTGTTTTGTCAAAACATTTAAGTCTTTTCGTAATAAACAATAAAAACACTGTTTTAAGACAGAAATTAATGAATCAGTTATTCAATGATTCACCATTGCTTCCAGTCATACAACTATGTCATTAATAGCCCGGAGCTGAAGGCATAGGCTTGCGCTCTGCCAATCACTGACATTGACTTCTGGCTTTAAAGACTGGCTGAGTCTGTCACTGTTCTTATGCATCACTGATCACAAGTAAAGACTATCATTTGTTTTTTGTGGCGCTCTTCTCAACAAATATTATCTCAAGAAATGAATTAATCGCAAGAATTAGAGCTTTAAGTAGTCTTTAGAGTATTTCCACAGAATTACCATTAAATACAAACTATTAAACACCAAAAGACTCGATCCGTTTAACACTAATTTCAAAGAGAATTCATTTTAATATAATTTTATAATTATTTTAATTAATATTTATTTCGAAATAATTTTATATAAAAATTGATTTAAATTCAAAACATTTGTTAATAATTAGCGATTGATTCAAATAAAGAGCAAAAGTTGTATACTCTTAGAGTTGGAATAAATAGGAATCCCTTTGAATGCCTTTAATTTAATGTTGAGATGAATGAAACGAAGTGTCAATAGTTTGCGAGACTCGCCATAAGGTATTCCATTTTATTGATAAAGTTCTTGCCCTCAATCCTCTCGTAGTCGACCTCTCGATAGGTTCCGCTCAGGTTCTGCCACTTGAGGTCACGAACCAAAGTGCTCGGAAAGAACTCTTGTGGGGACTGACAGTACTTAACTTCGATCCCTGAATAAGGACCACATCTTATGGCAATAATTCTGAAATAAATTCGTTAAATATTTTGCAATAAATCAATGAATTTGTAGACAAACCGATCGCCATTCGGTGAAACCAATACTATAGAAGAGGCGGTACCGATGGGCTCGACGTGACCGACGCCCACATTTATATTTAGCGATAATACTCTCCAACCCATAGGCTTCGAGAGGGCCTGAATTGCAAACACTTGATGTTGTGATACCTAATCATTAAAACTAAACTTAGTTTCGGACAAATAATTGAAATAATTTGAATGAAGACCTGATTTAGTAATAAATATCTCAATTCCTGTGATTCGTAGGACATGTTTATGACTCTTCCGTCGCGAAGAATGGCTTTTAATGATTTCGTTGAGATATGGATAACGAGAGGAGTTCTGCAAAGAGATTCGTAACCATAGGAAACGATATTTATTTTAACACTGCTTTTGGTTGCGCTGTTCAGACACAGCCAGTGCGCAACTATTATCGGGTCTTTGATTTCTGAGGCCAATGTGTCGATCATATACATTGTCCTCAACCGGAGTAAGTCGTGTTGCGTCTGAGCAATGATTTGCTCTAAAATGGTCTCACTTTTAGTTAACTCAGCGATCGTTTGTCTGTCGTAAGCCTCAGGTCCGGCCAAATATCGCTTATGACTCACACCAAGAGTTGCGGTCGTCGGATGAGGCATTGGGTGGTGGAGTGTGTTGTGGTGCAGTTCACGGAGTAATTGATGTAAGGAGTGCTCTAACACTGGTTTGTTTGGTGAGTCCTGTTTTGAAGGTATGGCCAAATTGGAGGACTTTTGGTGTTTGACTTTTCCACTGATAGTCGTGTGACACAACACTATAGACAACTGTACGCCAGGAAATAGAGAAGCGATTATCTGATTCCCGATGACTGTAGTCGGGATTGGGAGCTGAAGTTGAACGGCTTCTCGGGCTAACTGTGCGAACAGCTCTTTGTTGAACAAAACATTTTGTGCGTTTTCCAGCTTTTGATGCCAACTCAGGTCTAGGTTTGGGGCCATAACTGGTGCCTGTGGTGTAGTTATCTCTCCGTCTGATAACGAATCGGTGTCTGAAATGAATGAAAAACATTTCACTCAAAACTTCAAACCAATTGAATCATTGTTTGCAAACCTTTTTGAGTTTTGACCTGAAAAAAGCTGCCGCCCTCTAAGTCTGCCGGAACTTTCACCTTAAGAGCGCTGACCCGTTCACCAGAAGTGGGCTGTTCTTCATTTTTTGTCACTTCGAATGTACCCGAATGTGGAAAACGTGAACCGGCTTTACATTCAAAATGAGTTTAATTAGAATCAAATAAAAAGTGGTTAAAAACAACTACCGCTTCGGTAACTGAGATCTCCGAGGATTGCGTTCTCTTTCTTTCTTAGTCTCCAATTCTGTCTCATATTGAAGAGCTCTGAATGAAAATCTGTGGAACGGTTCCGATTGGCCTCCGATTGTGAGGATCGCATTCTTTCGGCGCCATTCGCTATAATTGTGGCCACATTTGAGAGCGCCTGAACTCAAACAATGGTTATCTTCAGTAAATTTACGACAAATTGTTTTTAAACAAAACCTTTTTCTTTGCGACCAAAGCAGTGATCGGTTTAATTTCAGTCGGTTCTTGAGAGACCGGATCTAACACTAGATATCTCTTGTCTTTGCAAACGTGGAGCACATCGTTAAGAACTGTCACTTCTGTGAGCGCTTGCCTTCAAAGACGAAAACAATTAATACTTTTCACCGAAATATTGAGAAAACATTAATTACTTTAACTTATTTCTGACCGAATCGAAGGGCCAGAGGGAGGGCTGAAATGCTGCCAACTCTTTGGTGTCCTCTTCAGCTGTATTGTCGTCAACGGCTTCTACATTGGGTTTTGTTTCATCTGATTCACCGATCTTTGAAAAATCAATTTTCTGAACCATTTTCGTCAGGTTTTCAGACATCGAAAGCGGTCTTCAAATAATTGATAATTCATTTGATTAAGAATTGAGAGGAAATCAGTTTGTCTTCAATACTCACTGAATATATTTTTCCTGACCATCGTATGTGATCTCTTGGACCTGATATTCATCTAAAGGCTCAACACTAACGCTAACCGACAGTGAAGTCATTGTCAACAGTTTTAATGTAGATATTTGTCTCAATTTAATTGAATTAAATGACAATAAAAGAGTAAATCATTTGTTTTTAATTTAAAAACTAAAACCGATTTCGAGTCAAATGTGACTCAAAATAAAGATTTTATTTTGTTTTCAAAACAAAACTTTTTTTTTTCGAGAGCTTCACAAAAACGACGTAAATATTCATTCAATTCTTTGTTAAAGAATTTGCAAGAATATAATGAATATTAAAATTATTGTTCAAAATATTTCAATATTATTCAATATATTGAATAAGGTTTCACTTTTATTTCAACTAGAGGTGGAGAAATACTCATAAATTGTTAAACTAATATTAAAAAGAGCATTAATTGATTTTAGCCTTGTAATATTTTTATCATGGTACTTCAGTAATTATAATATTGAGCTAAAATAGAATTAAACAGTATATTGTTTACACTTTTATTCTGTTTCAATCTGTAAACATCCAGGTTTCCAAAAATAGATCATTTTATCTGATAATCAAAATTATTGAATCTATAAATATTGTATATTTGTATACATTTCCGTATATTCTGTATATTAATATCTGTTTCCTATAAATAACTGGTGTTTATATAATTCTAAATCAGAATATTTGTTATATCAAAAATTGCGTAATTGAGGGCCTAAAATAAGCTTGTTGATAATTAAAAATCAATTTTATCATTCACTTTAAGTTAATGCCACAAATAAATTATAGCATTAAATTTGATTTTACATTAAAAATAGTCTTAAATTTTGTTTTATTATAAATTTCTGAGAAAATATACTTAAAATTAAAGTAAGATCTGAAACAATCATTAAATATCGATTGTGTTATAGAAGTCACTCAAATATAAGTCGAAATTTAGAGAATTTCATATTAATTTCGACCAAAACTAATAATAAGAATAATATGAATACATTAGACTTCTCTAATATTTGAAGACAGGTCTATACGGTTGTCATAGTGTTTCGTTTTTCAAAACAATCATCAAATAAATTAGAAATTCATTTCATAAATAATATTCACAAATATGTGACAAATAAAAGCGAATATTAAAAATTAAAAAATGTATAATCCATTGGTCAGTGAATATAAACTGAATTTCATCGCTTATAGACTTTTGCAGACACTGTTCGGTGGAATTGACTTCCGAAATGACCAAAACGAGTCTTCTTATGTGTTCACGTTTTGGAAAATTTTTATTTTCATTTATCCCTTTCTCGTTGGATTTGTTTTCAACTTCTTCATCCACTCTAAACTTTTGGATCAATTATTGTCAGCAATTTTTTCCGGAATTATATGTTTTTTGATAACTATTTTTATACATATTTTGGTCAAAAGGGAGAATTCTGTGCATATATTTCCCATTTCTATTGAAAATAAGCCATCGATGTCCGCTAAAAGACTTCTTATTAAATTACTGCCATCATCAGCTCAAAAGTCTTACCTCACTCTCACTGTTTATTCAATATTTTCACTTTGTTTGGTTTGTTTGGCTCTATATTCAATCAATTTATTAAATCTGCTCAAGAATTTCAACGACAATTGGTTTGTGTCAATCGTTTTATATATAATTTGTTGGTTTACTATAATCTTAAGCCATAACTCGTTAACATCGGGTCCACCGCCAGAAACGGCCACTTATTCCACAATAGAAAGTAATGACTTTATCTCATCCTTCAATCGTCCGATTCATGTCTTAATTGTATTATTTATTCAATCCTTAAATACTCTATTCTTTGAACAAAACTTCATACAAATTCTGTGTCCCTTATTATTGGGTGCCTTTCCTCTACTTTGGTTATTTGGTGTAATACCTCCCGTAACCGCTCTTTTCCAGTGGTTTGTGGAGAGACTGAATGTGGTTGTGTTCGGCGGAGGACCCTCTCATTCAAGCATAAAATCATTGATACAATTATTAATATCAACTATTTTACTATTGATCTGTTGGGCAATCGACCGAACGGTGCCTTTAATCTACATTTCGACTATTTTTGGTTTTCTAATGAGTAATGATTTGACAACTAATTTGAAATGTCGTGAAATCACATTACGTTCAGCAATAATACACATTTCACTAATTATTTCTATAATATTAATCGATATAATTAGTTCTCTAAATAACTTGAATTTAATATCAATTGACAGATGGCTTATACTAGTGATGGCTATCCTAATAGTTTTTGTTAGTTTTCTGAGATATTCTCAAAGCGTTTATCTATTCTTTGGTTTAATCCGAAATCCGATTTATCCGAAGTCTTCGTCCGGAATATCAGTCTTTCAAAAATTTAAGCAAAAGTGGAATAATTGGATGATTTTGATGAAAATCCTTATTCAATTCAGTGAGTTATCAAATACTAGTATAATTTGTATGTTGCAATTGATCACATCTATCACATTATTTTTTTAGTTATTCCAATCGTTTGCCTGTTTTGTGTGAACCTTGAAATCAATCAATTTTTTGACACAAGAATAGAGACAATGACTCGTAATTCAAATGTAACTGAAAGTAATGAAAAGTTGTTATCACTTCCCATCACTTTCGCTATAATAAGCATTCATCGATCCATTTGGCAAAAGACGTGCATCTCTTCAATGATTGTAATATTTTCATACTTTTTAAACTTCGTTAACTGTAATGTCTTTGGATTGAGTCCACCCCTTCAATGGTTTAGCTTTGATTTTCTAACAAATGTCGCCATAAATATATCCGAAAAGTTATATCTCGTAATTATTTTGTTGATTACATCAGTTTTGGTGAAAAACCAGAGATTTCCGATGACTTCGTGTTTGATTGGTATTCAATATTTCATACATAATATAAAACTTGAAAATTAACACACTATTCATATCCTTATTGTTTTTCAGGTTTTGATTTAATAATATTTCCATTCATTCTTTCAATGGTTGTAATATCGAGTATAATATCAGCTCCAATACTACCGGTGTTTACTTTACCTCTTTTCCTCATATCTTTTGCCCGTCCGACCCATTTCTGGCCAAACATAGTATGAATCACTGATTAAGTAATCGATAAATAAATTAAATTTGATTCGCATTTCAGAATAAAAGCGAAATCGAAACAAATGATACCATTTATTATCAACAATTGATGCCTGATTTCATTGATAATATGGTCAGACAGTGTCCTGTAATAAGCACAGGTAGAGCTGGCGACTATTTATTGGCGCGATTCGATGACAGACTTATTTGGATTCAAATTCTTGAGTCGGGATTCAATTTCGTTAGAGTTCAGGTCAAAGGACTGGAACTACAGGAGACGTCATGTCATGCGGTGGAAGCGACAGCAATCGACGAGATGATAGACGAGGCCTTCTATACCGGCGCCGACAATAAAAAGCACAGAATTTTCAATTCATACTTTTGGTATGCAATACAGCCTTTGGATACAGTATTAGTAAAGACCTATTCTGGTGAGTTTAACCATTTTATCATATAACCATATTATAACCATGTTAACTTTAATTTCAAATGTGATAACACAAAACTTTATGTACTTTTGATCAGATGCACGAAATGTGTTGACCGGTGTGATCGACTCCCCTCAAACTTTCCTCACTATTAAGACATTGTTTTCTAGAGTTTTCGTTTGGGTTCTCCTAAAACACAGATTGAAAAAAGAGAATCATTTTTCTCGCATTGAAAGACATGAAAGTGTTATATCAGAGACTGAAAAACAGGTCGACAGCACTACCACTAACCCAAATCTGGAGGCAAAAAGTGTGTTGTTTTACGACGTACTCAAAACTAAAGCTGAAAACACTTCTGAAGAGTTGACGCAATTTGGAGTCAATGGTATTGACTTAAGCAAGTGGTCCGACGACGAAGAAGAGTCTGACGTTTTAGGGACAGACACACAGAGTAACCGACAGAGTTCACAACAGTCGCAAAAAGATATTCTTATCAAAGAATCTATTATTCAAATCAAGGAATCAATCATTGATTCCAAACAACAAAATGAAGAACTTTTTGATAAAGTATTTGAAAGCAAACAACAAATGGATTCAAATCTAATCTCAAACTCAGAACTGAATTCCGGGGAAAAGTTTTTCAATACATTTGATAATAACGGAAATAAAACCAATAGAAATACCGGATCTTCTGGAGACAGTAGTAATACATTTTCAAACAAAACAACACCAATTACTGACACGTGGGACAACCCCTACACATCATTGTCGCCGACGGATGAGTGGTTAACCGCAGCCTTGGATTACTCGTATAGGAAACGCATTAATCAAAGCGTAAACCAATTTTTATTTACAGACGATTGGTTTAAGACTATTATAAACACTTTATGTGATAATTACCAACAATTAACAGACACTCAGATGTCTTCACTAATAGATTCTTATAAACAAATATCTTTAGTTTGTTTTTCATGTATATTACCATTGAATCCGATATCAACCACAACTGAAATGAGTGCTCAAACTATTTATCAAATATTCAACGGGAATATACCCGACAACGGATTAAACAGGAATTTTTTGCACAGGAATGAGGACTTGCATGAAGTTATAATTAAGAGCTTTCAATATTGCTTGAAAATAGCTTTGGATCTGATTCTAATGGCAGATGATATGCCTTCTATGAATCAACTGATAGAAGTGCTGTTAGATTACGACAACAATTGGTTTATCGGAGACGAGTCTACCATTGAATGGAAGAATTCAGTTATCGCTGAGAAAAAACACTTATTCTCAATGGGAAGGGATGCCATTAAAGTGAGCTATCATTCATGATATCAATAATAAGACAACTGTCTGTCCTTTACTGTAGGAATGTTTCACATCTCATTTGTTGAGTTTACAAGAAATAGCCGTTCATTTGTGTTATTTGAACAGAGCTGTCATCGAAGCCATTTGGTCCTCACTTTCCCTCGAATTACTTTATTTGACTAATGATGACGACGAGAGGTTCTCAATTCAGGCCAACCCCGTCATTGTTCGCAATCTTACAGTACAGGCGGCCAATGTTCCCATTGGTTATCCAGTATATGTTTCGCTCCCGATTCTCATTAATCAATTAAAGTACTAATTATTTTGAATCAAATAATACACATCTAATGTATATCTGACTCGAAATACAAAAATATAAAATAAAATAAATACAGTATAAGAGTATAATACAGTATAGCACTGGTTTAAGAGCATCGGATTCAAGAAAAAGGTTGTTGCACCGAAGCATTGCATTAAGTATTGCACTACTATTGCATTTAGTGTAACATGCTCAAAAAAACTAACATAAAAGATTGATTTAAGATCATATTCTTTAAGACATATATAAACCGGAGTCAAACCGTAAATATTTGTTATTTAATATCATTTGTGATGAAATTCTTTTGATATCTAATATGAATGCATTCATAATATAATTCATTGTTGTCTACTATTATATAAAATCTGATATATTTATCAATTGAAGCGATTATTAAATAAATTTTTATATTACATTATATTTCTCAATAAGAATAAGAAATTCTATTAATTTAAAGATTTTTGAAAAAAGTGATATATTTTCACCCATTTATAAAGCGATCATATTTTCAATAATAATAAATAAATGGAAAAAATAAACCTTTTCTCAAACCATGTTTCCAATAGATTAATATTTGTCAACAACAATCTTAATGTTAAAACTCTTCAATCGTTTTTGGAATTTTACCAAAAACTCAATCACAAGAGGGTTCCTGAAAATTCCATCCCTTGAGGCAATCCCTTCAATCGAATGCAAGACATGTTGTTTACAAACTAACCCTGATATCAACGCTTTGCGAATAAGCAGCCATTTAGACATTTCTCGATCGGATTTTGAAGCAAATAATTGATTCTTCATAATAGAAATGATTAGACTTTGAGTTAAAAAACGAATAAATGTTTATTAATACAAATTTGTTTGGCATAGAAGAAGAACAAGTAGTAGTAGAACAAGTAGTTGTAATATAGATTGTAATAATAGATTATCTTCTATTTTACAAAACATTTATAGAAAAAATCGTTTTTACTTATTATTTGGTTTATCAAACTTTTGTCGCACTTTTTTATACACTCTTTTAGTGAGAAAAATAATGTAATAATAATAATAAGAATATAATAATTAAGTGAAGTTTCAAATGTATTAATAAAACTTGTATTTCGTTTTCAAAATAAACTTCATTTCGGAGAAACTTTACAAAAACAACGAACAGATTCTTCAAACACTTTAAAGAATTTTAAAGAATCCTAATATTCCTGAAAATTCTTGTCGTATAAAATGTACAGAATATATATATATTTATTATATATTAATAAATTTCCAGAAACAGAATAATTCATTAAATATTTCGAACAGTATTTAAGTAATCAATGAATTTATAAAATAATCTCTGAATCTCTTTCAAGAATTTATGCGTAAATTTATTTCAAAATTAATTAATTGCTTTGATTTTTGAAAATCCATAATTGATAGAGATTTATATACCGGGTTACTCAACACAACCAATCGAGTTGTAATATCAAGAGCCACCCGTTAACAACATAACCGTAATTAACAAATCAACATTTATAACAACTTTCAAGTTTAGTAGAAATTCTATCAAATGATACCGTATCACCGCTCCGGGCTCTCAGCTATAATAGCGATAATACAGACCACTGGTCACTACTACTACTATTTTACTGATCGGTATTTGTGATCGAAGTTTGAATTAACAATAAAAAGAACATTTTGTTTGATTAATACCGAATTCATAGCTAAATATTTTGCATTTTTAAGTACTTTTTGTGTTAATTATTATTGAAAATCCAAACACTGCCTGCTTTTCCAGAGAACCTTTATTTTTACCTTCTTTTGCACATAAATCGACAAAATATATATAAAATCATAAATAATATTAAATTTTGGCTAAATTTTGATACTTTTGATACCAGTCTTCTGACTATTGTCTCATAAAAGGCTTGAAAACTAATTGAAAACTAAAAATAAGCTCAAAATATAAAACAATTTAAATGCTATCATAACTTGAATTAAAGGCAAATACAACTCATTTTGTATTATTAGTTAAAACTTAAGACTTATATAAATATAAATTATTCTAAGAATTTGTTTTATTACTATTTTTTGAGTCAAACTCTGAAACTGTTCCTCAAATTAAAAATAAGTACTGAAGAGAGCTTTGAAGACAACTCTTGTTTTTTTTGCGAAAAAAGTCCAAAAATAGTGAAAAATACTCTTATTTTTGATTTCAAACTAAAGACAGACGACTTCGACGCCCAATAAGAAGCGGTAAAAAATGGCAAAATTTCTGGTCAGGCAGTTGTGGTTACGACATGACAGGTGTGATCGCCTTTTGGTCCCTGTCATCACTGAATAGTTTGTCTGAAGACTTGAAGAAACGGCTGTGAAATCCAGAACTACTCGAAGACGAATAAACGGACGAACCATTTGTTGATAGTGAGGATGAAGACGATATGGGAGAAGACAATGAGGAAGATGTTATCGTTAAGGATGAAGAGGACGACACTGAAGATGAATTGGAATCATTGGATGCGATGTTTCTGATGAGCTCTTCGGCAGTGATTGGCGCCATCTTTACATTGGGTGGCGATAACGGAGACAATAAGTCAAAGTCATAAAGAGATAAATCAATGTCACCAAAGATCTCATCGTTGGTCGAGTTATTGGAAAAAGTGATTTGATTTGCGTTAATGACTGACAAATGATTCACTGAATGACTATTCGTTACGCTTTGAGATGAGCTTTGAGACAACGGCGCTGTGCTTACACTCGTAGGGGACAGGGATAGAGTTGATGTACTGATAGATGTTGTCGTCGATGTGACTGGAGATGAAGTCGACGCAGACGGAGGTAATAGTGTTGTGAACGAAGAACTGTTCGATGACTTGTTCGAAACACTTCCGTCACTACCATTTGTGGCATTGCTTTCCTGTCCGCTAACATTCAATTGAATTGATTTACAAACACCGGAAGGGGTCGTCACCGAAGATGAGTTGAATACAGAACTCCAGTTAAGACTTGTCAGTCGATCGGAGGCTTCGTCTGAGCCCCAGAAGGCACTGTTGGTTGATTGGGATAATGTCGTTGGACTGAAGTCCATCGAAGAATCGTTCTCATAGTCCGAACCGATTGGACTCGAGTCAGACATTGGTTGGGTTTTTTGGAAAGGAGTCACCCGTCCTGAGGACGAGTCTAAGTCCAGCAAATACTTATCGTATTCGCCGTTTGAGTTATCAATTATGCCATTTGTTGTGGTTTGGGAACCAATCTCTTCATAAGTAGAGACATCAGAATCAGATGATGTCTTCGCTTCGAAATGATTGACACTATTTGTAGAGT
>JAQIXD010000513.1:0-25458 GCA_034699985.1 Minunthozetes semirufus
AATAAATTTTACAAATGTTTGAGAATTTTAATAATTTATTGGTTTTCTATCAAATTTCATTCAATTGAAAGATAGGACTGACCAACCAAAAGGTGGTCCCCTTTAGACGAAATTCCATTCGAAGTGATTCAAGAAAAATAAAATTTCAAATATTGTGTGAAAAACATTGAGTTTTGTTTGAAATTCACAAAAAACTAATCATTTCTATAAAAGAATTTAAGTTTCGAACAAAAGTCGAATTAAACTCAAATTATGGCTAAAATTAAGACTTCGTTTGTGAGTAATTTGTGGGAACAGGTATTCAATTAAGAGATCTTAATTTGCCAGCTGTTGGTGAATGGGAGGGCAGGCTTTCGAATCACTAAAATTCGTTTGCGTTCGTCATATTTAAAGGCTAACTGAGCGCTCTTCTCGCCTGAGGTTAACATTATTTTAGAGGGCTTCGAGGGATAGCCATAAACAGTGACTCTTTCGAGCCATGCCTTCGCCTCATCCCATTTGCCGTCAATTACTTCATAATTAATGGCTTTCCTATTGAACACAAGTCGACCATAAATATGTTTACCCGTCTTATAATCAAAGGTCTGGCCGTCATCTAAATAGACGGTTCCTTCGGCTGATCCGCCGCTGTCTAGAAATACGTCCAGAGATAGGGGATCATTGACTGCAAGTAATGCTGATCTTCGCGGTCGTTCCCTAAAATTGTTTTATTAGTTTGCAATTGAATTGAATGCAATCGAAAAGAAGGAATACCTCTTTGGAACTATAGTCCCACTTCTTTGGAAAATAGGAACTGTATTAAGGTCTGCGGGAATGGGATGCGAATGTCCGCCGCCATAAACGTGATGTGTCTTTATGTCGATCCAAGCAGTGGATCCATTACCGGGAAAGTATACATCAACTGCTGTCTGACCCTTCTCTTGGACGGGGTGTACGAGAAGAGCGTCGCCCAACATATAGGAGTCATCGATTGCGAAAGTATGTGTGTCTTCAGGGAATGTCATCCAAAGTGGCCTCATTGGAGGCATTCCAGATACCTCGTTCTCATAGAATTTGGTATACATAAGGGGAAGGTATACATAACGCAATTTGAGCACTAATGAGAGGAGAGGGAGAGGGAGAGAGAGAGAGAGAACACTGAATAGTTTGTTCAAAAATTATTGGATAAACTTTTAAGAAATACCATCTCTTATGGCGTTTTCAGTGGGCTCTGAGAAAAGCCAGGGCTCACGACGTTTGGTGTCTAAGTGGGCGTGTCCTCTAAAGAACGGGTGGAATATGGAGGTCTGGTACCACCGAACTACCAATTCCTCTGACTCGGGATTGAAGAAAAATCCGGGAATATCGGCGCCGATGAATGTGATGCCGGTCACCGAATGAGACAACAGCATAGGTATTGTCATTTTCAAGTGTTCCCATTTTGACATATTATCGCCCGTCCAAACAGCGCAGTGTCTTTGCGATCCAGAAAAGAAAGAACGGGTCAGAATAAATGGACGAATGTTTGGTCTGTGAGCTGCCAGTCCTTCGTATGTAGATTTGGTCATTAAAAAGCCGTACATATTGTGGAGCTCCCTGTGCTCTACACCTCCGAAATGCTTAACATTTAAATTACAATTAAAAACAGTTTAATAGGAAATAGCGTTTACTTTCATATCCCTGTGAGCCGTCACTTCGGGTCCGTTGAAAACTGAGGGCTCATTCATGTCGTTCCAGATGTCAACCAAACCATCGAAACCGGGAAAGTGTTGCGGTTCGAACTTATCGCTCCACCATTTGGCGGCGTCAGGATTGAGGTAATCGACCCACATTGAGCTCCCGGGCCAACACCAACCTATATATACAACGAAAAACATTTTATAATTAACACTAAAATAAATTCAGTTCAGTCTTACCTTCGAAGTCATTGTCTTTATTGTCTTTAATAAAGTATCCATTAGTGGTTCCCTCGTTATATATATGATAGTGTGAATCCTTTTTGATGTGCGGATCAATTATAGTGATCAATCGCCGACCTTTTGATGTTAGATTCGAGACCAAACTCTTTGCGTCGCCAAAGGTTCGGGGATCCCAAGTGAAGTACTTTTTCGACTTTTGATCCGTATATTCGATGTCCAACCAAATAGCGTCCATTGGAATGTCTTCTTTGTCAGCAGTGGTGTCCACTTCACTCACTTCGGCTATAATTTATTGAAATTAATGACAGAATTGAGAGAAAGTCATCAAAAATGAAATAAATGTGCAAACCTTGAGTCCAGTAATTCCATCGGCACTGGTGGTGACCAATTGAGTAGAGTGGGGGCAGTTGTGTAGTACCGGTAAGTTTTGCATTCTGTGCCATAACATCACTAGACTTTGGACCCAACAGGAAGAAGACGTCTATAATACCGGTTTCACTGATCCAATGCGTCAATTTGTTCTTTGACTCTCCAGACACCAGGTTTGAGAGCATACCCGTGAGGCCAGTGTTTGACGATTCGATATCAATCCATGTTTCTGAAGGGTTGAGCCAAAACAAACCCACTGTTCTTGAAGAGGAGTGCCCTACCATTAAAGGAAACGCGCCGTACAATGACATCGGGGTTTCTGGTTCGTACTCGAATATGTCCACATTGTAGAGCCTATAGGGGTCTGTCTGTCCCTTAGTATTCTTGAGAGCAAATCTGTCCGCGTGTTCGGGAATGCCATAGACGTGATCGATGTCTACGAAAGTAAAATCACAGCCGACAGACATTGGACCGTAAGGTTTGGTGTCGGTATGGGTTTTGAATGTCTCTTCCCAACAGCTTTCGGTGCACTCCTCGACCGGCTGTTGTCCCTCAGCCTCTCCCTCTGTTTGCGGAAAACATTAAATAAGTTTTGTTTAAATTCCGAAAAATAAATTATATTTTGAATTAATTTTAAAATTGAGTGAAGTTTTGATTAAAATCAATATTTTGTGAAAATTGTTTGAATTATAACTAATTTCTGATTAATTTTTAATTAAATTTATTATTAATTAAATTATTTTGTATTAAATGCAGAAAAAACTTATTTCTAGTGAAAAGTGTCTCAAATTAAAGGAAATTTTTGGACAAATTTCAGTGAATTTGAAATATTTTGTGAAGAATATGATTATGAAAGACCTGGAACTGTATCGAGACTGTCATCAACTTCTGGATTATAATACGGATCAGATTTATCGTCATATGTATAACCATCTGATCAGACAATATTACATTCAATTGAATTCATTTTAAGAGAAGATAATTGTTTTTAGTTGTCATCAAATTAGTGGTTAATTAAGAAAGAAAAGTTCTTAAGATTGATTGCATGTCCACAACAATTGAATACCTGCGGGTTTAGGTCTGTAGTGTTCAAACTTGAAGAGTCCTCTTTGGTTACCACTTATTACAAGTTTATCATCGCTGAAGACATCGATTCTAAATGGGTTTGCTTTGACTGACACTCGATTACGAGTGTCTGCCATTTGGACTTCAAATCCGTCGGATGTCTGTGAAGTGAGAGTCAGCTTCGAATGGGGTATGTCTTCGAGCAAAACGTATTTCGGTTCAAATCTTTGTCGCAATGAATTGATTTCATTTACTTTGAGCCGAACTACCTGTCCGTCAATTAGCGAATAAAGCACTGCCTGTAGTGTCACTCCATTTGAAGTACTCTTTAATCGAAAATCGATTGAATTTCCATCTGAGGACTGCACCACAGAATCGGTTAATACAACCCACGA
The DNA here is from genome assembly GCA_034699985.1 of Minunthozetes semirufus. Lineage (NCBI taxonomy): Eukaryota > Metazoa > Arthropoda > Arachnida > Sarcoptiformes > Punctoribatidae > Minunthozetes > Minunthozetes semirufus. Next base: position 3,728 of record JAQIXD010000513.1, read on the forward strand.
GTGGTCCGCGTTATTCGGCGATTGGTTTCGGTGTCGCCTTTCATTCAAAGACAAAAACATTTTATTTAATTATAAAGAAGAAACAATTGCAGAGCTATTGGACAGAAATAATCACATATTTTGGTCAGAATCTGATCAACAATTTTGTGGTCAAAAGAAGCAACAAAATGTTCGCCGATTTCTTATGAAAGAAGCAAAACTACAAATTGTGGTATAATATTCCAGCGAAGAATATTTTACCATAATTTGGGAGGGATTTCAATGAGCATATAGTTCGCGAAGACATTAATTAATAGCCATATTGTAAAACAAATGAGAGGAACGGGTGGTTAACACTTACCGGCAGAACCCCGACTGATCGCAGCTCTTGAAATTACTTCTGTCGACGCTTTCGACCACCAAAACAGTGGTTAAAAGAGCTGTTAATAATTGTATTGATCTCATACTTAAATCATTTGAAGAATAAATCAAAGGTTTAAAACGTTTTCAAAGAAAACAAGAATTAAATTGTTTTGTATTTTAACAACAAATCAAAGATTCTTTCGTGAAATACACGTATGAATAGCTTTGAGTAGACTTTGCACAGGGATTGCACAGACTTTGCACAGGGAGGCCATACATAAAACACGGTTCAATTCATAAGTTTTACCCGGCATAGGAATTTGCTGCGCTTTTTCTTATAAAAGTTATTTTTATAGAATGACCTTGTTCAATTCATCATTATTTAATCAATATTCTAATTATATTCTAATTATTATCCATTAATTTAACAATAAATCGATAACTTTCAAACTCATCCATTAACTGAAGTCGAGTTTCTTTTTCTTTTGGATAATCACATAATTTGAGATAATTTTGACGAAAATCTTAAATATATTTCATTTTATTTTTACTATAATTTAATAAAACATTATTTTAACAAAACTTTGATTTTTTATACAAAATTCTAAAATATATAATTCATGAGAGGGTAGGCCTCAAACGCTTTAAATAAATGAGTCCTGAGCTCAAAGTAGTGGCACCGGTCGCCAATTGAAGAGCAGTCAACAACCAGTGATCTGTAAATCCAAAAACAGGCGCCGATAGAGTGATAGCCACTAAAGAAAACTGAAATCCAGTATTTATTTTCGATATAAAAGTTGGTCTAAACTGTTGAGACATTTCAGTAGATATTGCTATTAATCGGCTCAAAGTCTTCGGTGGTCTTAACCTCTTGTGCATCAGATAGAGAGCTCCCGTTATTATAAATGAATCTCTGAGAAGAATGAGAGCCGTCAACGGGAGTGGAATCAAATGGACAACAGTTAAAGTGATGGTAAGAGTGGCCACCAATAGCTTATCAGCCATTGGATCTAAAATAGCGCCCAAACGGGTCACGCAATCATATTTGCGGGCAATATATCCGTCCAATAGGTCTGTCACCGAACCGATGGCACAAAGAGTCAATGCTATTGAAAACTGTTCGTCGATTACTAAATAACCAATTATTGGTGTAAATGCTATTCTGGCCATACATAAGATGTTCGGTAATGTAAAGACTTTCTGCGGGAAAGAAATAAACAAAAGATAATTAGTTTTTAATCATTTAATAGAAATTCGGTTAAAATACAGTGAAATCCGAAGTTTTAGGTAACGGTTTTGACTGTATTTTTAGGAGTAATTAATCTTTGGTTACATTATATCCAATATTTTGGTTATTATTTAATTGATTTTTATTAATATTATCATTTGATTTGTGGTTTAATTGTATTTGTTTTGGATTTTCGACAGAAGAAACTTTTTTATTTTGATTTGTTTGTAAAAGTTTTGCCGAAATCTGAAGACTTTTTTGAATAGATCTCATTGTCGGCCATCGATGACAACATCCTCTTTGTTGGAATAGTTGTTGTGATAATTTGCGGCAAAAAATAGATTGCATTTTAGTTGATATTAATTGTAATTCAAGTCATAATTAAATTGAAACCACTTATAAACAAAACGTGAGACAGACTTTGTTTACATATTTTCTGTTTTCAATAAATACGTTTTCAATAAAGTTTTCGACAAAAAAAACCCAAAGACTGTTCAAACAAATGAGAATTTTCCCCCATTTAATTGATTTGATTATTTAATTAGATACCTTTTACCATTATATGAATAATGAAAGCTCAAATATGAATCAATTCCCTAAAAAAACTGCTGAAATATTTTTGAAGTTTTTTATTGAAATATCTTTCAATTTTTAATGCTAATAAAAATAATGGATGATCATTGATAATTGATCAATTAGACAAAATTATAAAATTGTTTTTTAAAAGTTTTGATAAATTTTAATCTTAACAGAAATGTCTCAATTCATGCACAATAAACCTTTCCCTGTACACATTGAGAATAATCGAGGTTCTTGTAATTATGAGCTCTACAGCATTCTCGGATGGCATTGAAAAGTTCTGGACCTTTCCCGGGATCACATACTTCATCGCAAGGAGTCACTGGAGTTAATGCTGGAACAGTTATCGGATGACACATTGGATTTGAATTTTGATCGATCGCTGAATTAAATTCAAAATAATTTCAAATTTTTTTTATTCAGTTATTTATGAGTTCTTACAATCAGAAGATCCAGTGATTGACTCATCCCTAACAGAATAGGAATATTGAAAAGATGTTAAAATGATTACAATTATCGGTAATAATATTGAAATCATTTTAATTTGAATTAAACTTTCAAAATGTGGTCATTAAATGAACGTTCAAAACATGGTATAATACACGGAATTAAGTATTACTCATAAACACTGAAATTATTCTGAAATCAATAAAATTATAGAAATTTCTAATCAAACTCTTCTTTGAAATTAAATAAACAGATAAAAGATAATCTTGTAATTCGAAACTTAATACTTAAGCTTATAGTCAATCCTTCCTTTAAAATATAGAAATTTATGTAAAACAGTAATTCGTTGTCATTTGAATTATATGAGTCATTAAAATAGAAATTAGTCAATAAATAATTAATTCTCTCCGACAGGACTGCCTCTGATGAGGAAGTGCTCTGTAATCAACAATTTTAATGATAAATAACAAGAAATTTAAGTAAAATACAAAACAATACTTAAAAACAGTTTTAATAACAAAACATAAACTATTTTTCACACAATTATATGATTGTCTGAATGGAGCGCCTCATCGTCTGAATGGTTTTGTGGTGTCTATCGAGTGGCTAAATATCTTTCGTCGAGTTTTGGAGAAAAGATATTAGTCTTCGCTCTGAATCGTTTGCCGCCGACTTCGACCTCAAATTGGGATTTCAACAGAAAATCATTGGTCAGGACCTGACCCTCCGGATGACGAATAGTACCCAAACAGACGTGCTTTTGAAGAGTGAATCCAAACCCAGTGGTTGTGGTCAGACCCACAGGAATATCGCTACTGTACTTGGATTCTGCTATGAATATGGGTTCTCCACCCCAGGGCCAGATCGGCTCTTTGTTTGAGTCAAACTCTTCGAGGAGGAGTTGGACATATCGACGGCGCACTCCCTCCTCTTTTTGTCTAATCAGAGACTGTTTTCCCAAAAACTCTTTATCAAACTTAACGCGAAAACTTCTGCCGCATTCCAATGGTGTAGTCGTGGCGTCCAAATCCTGTCCCCAAAAGGCAAAGAACTTTTCTATTCTGAGTGTTCGCATTGCAGTACTTCCCGCGTGTTTCATACCATACCTGACATCAGAATTAAGGAATGGAATGGAATTACAAATACTTATTAAAAGATAATTAAAAATAAGAAAAACTTTTTCAGAATTTTCAAGAATTTCTCTGATTTTGAGATAATTTCAAACAAACCTCTGTCCGACGCGTAATATAAGGTCATAGACGTGAAGGGCGTACTCATTGGGAATATAGAGAACCCAACCTAACTCTCCAGTATGTGTCTGATTGCAGATCCGAACATTTGTGGCCAAACCAATCGATAATTCTTTAGACGTAAAGAATGGAAATGATTCCAACTCTGAGGGGTCGGACAGTACTTCACTCAACACTTGCTTTGAAAGCGGACCCATTAGACAGACGGCAGTGTAGTGGCCCGATATGTCTGTGATTTGAACAGAAGGGTCGATGTTCTGTGTCTTAAGCCATGACATACAACGAGACTGTTGTTCTGTGGGACCAACTATTAGAAAGTGATTGATCGCCAGTCGAATAAAAGATACGTCATTCTCATAACCGCCCCTTTCGTTCTGCATTCCTATAGTTTTTTAACCAAATAAATAATTAAATTGTGAGCACAGGTAGGATTTGTCTGACCTGTGTTAACAATAGCACCCACATTGATATTGACATCATTAGAGCACAGGTATTGTAATAGATCTAAAGCCTCGTCATGAGGGGATCGGACGTGAAATTTTGAGAAACTACTGTAGTCGAGTATAGCCACCCCTTCCCTACAGGCTTTGTATTCATCTTTGACAGCCTCTAACCACTCAGGCTTTCCAAAAGACTGGGTCTCCATATATCTGTGACTTGAAATACCAGGAATACCACTATCACTGACTGAGCCGTCATTCACTGGTTCCGCCCCTTCGGTCGGAATATAAACTGCGGGTCTGTCATAACCCATGATTTGTGAGAAGACAGCGCCGGCTTCTTTGAACCGGTGATAAAGTGGACTCATTCTAAGTCCGTGTCCGGTCTGGTAGTCATTGTGTGGGACGGGATAATTTATATTATACCTGGTCTTTGCCGGAACCTCTCGGAGTCGGTCAAAGAGGAATATCCTATTACTCTGCAATGACATAAATCTTCGCGGATCTAATGACCAGAAATCGTGACCAAAAGTGGGCTCTCTTTTAGTGATTGAATCAGCGATTAGACGACCGGCACCGGCCGCCAACTGTGGTATAACCGCAGCGACTAACCAGTAGTTCCGAATTTCAGGCACTTCACCAATTAGTGATCGGCCGTCAGGCGTAAAGTTTTCCAATCGGGCGACCAATCGGTCAAGTTTTGCGTTTTTAAGGGATGGGATTGTGTTCAGAATGGGATCTAAAATACGGTGAAAGTCATCCCAATTCTCATTAATTTGTGGTATTTCTTCATTTATAGCACCCGTTCTGTCGTTTTGAGGAAAAACCTTTTGTAAAATTTTGGACACTTTTTCATAACCGGTCAGACATAGTCTTTGGTCAGACGTCTGGTAAACAGTAAATCGTTTGTCGTAGTCGTGAATAACTGGCAGACTATCACCTGAACTGATTCCAGATTTGATTTGAGGGAAGGGCTGAGTGAAGAGAACCTGATTATGTACGCAAAGTGTGGGTACTCTGACTCGAGTGACACTCCTTTTTGCGATAAGTCTCGTCAGATAATTGTTTGAACTGTTGATGAAATGCTTGCATTCGATCCGTTTAATGGTATTTGACTTACAGTCGAAGAGTTCTATATTTGAAACGAAGTTATTATTTATATTAATCTTATTTAACAATAAATTGTCGAAGAATTTTATGCCATTCTTTTCTGACATTTCTTGTAATCTATTCTTCTGTTCTCTGATGTCTTCAATGATTCCATCGTTTGGCACAAAAACTCCGCCTTCAATATCGTCGGCGGCGAAGAAATTCGGATACCTTTTGTTGATATCAGCGGTCGTCAAGTATTCAATGTTTTTGTCAGTTGTTTTTGAGTTAAAGATAAGTTTAGACGAAGATATTCTTCGAAGATATGAGTCAATTGTAGGACGAGTTCGGGCCAAATACAGTGCACCACAAGTATTAACATTTAAGAGTTGTTTACTATAATGGATGAGTTGTGCGACTCTTGGATTAAAAACATTTAAATGACTAATTGGACAGTTATTCAGCAGCTCTTGTGAAGAATATGAAGTGGTTTTTGTGTTGATCTCAATACCATCAGTCTTAGAGCCGGTAATCACAACACATTTATTCGCAAAATTTGTGTCTTCAGACAAATGGTATGCAATCGATAGTGTCGTCAAATCATTGCCATAGATAACGACTTTTGCCTCCGAAGGAAAAACCGGGACTGAAGGAGTGGTCACTACTTTGTTGTCATTTTCGTCGGGAAACAATTGATAAGTTTTAATCCTTCGACAATTGACAAATGAATTTGATCTAATTATCAATGATTTTAAACAGTTTTTATTCATTTTATCTTTGGATCAGTTGATTAGGAATTCAATCATTTATTTAATTGATTGAAAAAATATACTAAATTTTAATTCAAACAAATATTTTCTTTAATTTTTATTTTGGTTTTTAGTTTTGTTTACAATTTTGAAGTACTTTTGAGTCATTCATAAAAGTCGTCAAAACTAAAGTCAGTACAGAATTTGTACAGAATTTCAAAAACAGAATAAAAGAATTTCTATCATTAATTCTTTGAATAAATGTTAAATTGAGCAATTTACTCTTTTAAAACTAACTAAATAAATATTAGGTCGATTCAATTATGGTTGAAGGAATATTTTTTGCCCAAGAATAACATTTTTAGGAAAAATGATTTTATTTTTGAATTTAATTTCAGAAAATTATTTCCTTGTTTTTAATAATAAACCTTTTAGTGATTTTATAAGAAGGTCTTCTGGTCCAACTGATACAATCAATTGCATGTTATCTGTTCTGAGAATGAAGAGTTGTAGTAAAATTCTTACCACCAATTCCTGATTCTCAGTACAGATCAAGTAATTCATTTAAGGACAGAGTCTTCATTTGTTTTCAATTTTTTTAAATCTTAAAAAAGTGAATCTTTTTATAAATAAGAAAATAAATGACATTTAATTACAATTTAAATGAAAATTTTATTTTAGTAATACTCATTTTTCTTCGATAAACTTATCAGGTTAAATTTATTGGCAAAAATGTTACACTCTATAAGACAATATATCAAGAATTCCTTGAAATTAAGCATGATTAATTGATTAAACCAAAAAGAATATTTTATCTCAAACTAATTGATGGGAACTGAAACAAATGCTGATCAAAAAGTTGATACAAAACTAGTATTTAAAAGTTAAAAAGTTTTCAAAAATCATTTATTAAATCAATTAATTAATTATTTTATTAAAAGTTAAAACATGGTAATTATTAGAGGTAAGTTTAATCGTTATAACTCTCATAAATTAGATATAAAAACCTGCAATTATGCGAGAATATAAGTGAATTAACATGTTAAATTGAGCATGTCAATTATATTTTTAGCAATAGCGTCATTGGTGCTTGCATATTTCATTGGTATGGATGGAATATCTGCAAAACTTGATGAATGTCCAAATCCAGAACTTTTCAAACCATGTAAATGTTATATTGGATTTGTGTCGTGTATTAACACAAATGTAACCACAACTCAATTATCAAACATTTTTGCAAATCTGACAAAAACTTTACCGAAAGACAAAAAGCATTACAAAAGGTTCCATATCTCAGAAGAAGTGGTAATAAATGAGATAAAAGACAACACATTTCAAGAAATAACTTTCGATGAAATTGAGATAATGTTTAACAAGAATTTGACGAAAATATCTGAAAACGCATTCAATGGCACTAATAATGTGACCTCGAGTTTCTCGTTTGCCTACAACTATAAGTTTACAGATTTATCTCTATATGAAATATTGAGCAAGTTCAAAAATGCTTCCAATATCTATATTTATGACAATGGAATCGCTACAATACCGACAGATGCGTTCAAAAATCACAGAACATTGAAACAACTGTTAATCGGTGGCAAGAATTTGGTCAAAATAGAAGACAAGGCATTCGAAAACTTGTCTAATCTGATGAGTATTAATATATTCAACTCTTCTGTCAGTCATATCTCAGAAAATGCATTTTCATTCGCAAAACAACCAAAAGATAAAGAAATGAAAATTTATTTTGGATTTCCTGATAATGTAAATTTAACAGGGTCAAGCTTTGCTGATAATTGCTTTTCTCATTGCGATAGAACCATTGAACTCGGTTTAAACCCTCTGTCAGAGGATAAGAAAATGAGCAAGATCACTTTTCTAAAAGAAAAGGTTTTTTCCGCTTTTCTAACACATGACGATCACAATCGATTGACAGTCTTTCAACTTCCCATTGATTGCAATGATTGCAGAAATTATTGGTTAACAAAACAACCTGGTTTAGCACTGCAGAAACATATAGGCGCACTCGCCTGTGCTGATGCATCTGATTTTAATGATCCAAAAAATTTTAAAAATTGTACTAATAAAATATAATACAATGTACGACAATTAGATTTATTAATTTAATCTATAATTCCTTTTATTATTTGATAAAAACAATATTCTAATTAAATTATACCTAATATTTGAGAAATCAAATAAAAACAGTGTTTATAATAAATACTTTTATTTGTGTACTATAATTATGATAATCATAACGATGGGTCAATTTTTCAACAGGTTGTTAATCATTGTGCAGAAAACGACACAATAATTATCTAAACATAAAATTTTAGGCAAATCTTAATAACAATTTTCAATTTGAGATATTCGTTGAATATTTACAAAATGTTTAATTATATTAAAATAATTATGAATTTCGCTATAATTCTGTATTTTCTGAACTTTCATCCAAAGAGAATTGTCTATTGATGTGCGCTCCAGAAGTCAAGTCTTCATCAGAAGAGCTGCGAATTTCATTATTATTATTATTATTCTTGTGTTCGCTATTCTGTTGTCCATTGTTTCCACTTAAATAAGAATTATTTTCATCTGATATAAAGACGTAAAGAATAAGTAAAGAAAAATTATTGAAAAGTTTGTTATGAATACCCTTTTCTTCCTTAGTTTCGGTGATAATTTTGTTCTGAAACCTATCGATCAAGTATTTGACGCAATCATAAATAAATATATATTGATCCTGGAGTTAATTAAAACAATGCAATCAGAAAATTGTCTCAATTTATCATAATTGATGACTTGCCTCAGTCTGAACCATATTAGGCCTATCCCTCCTCATATCACAAACAGTTCCGAAAATATCTATTGTAATATCTTTTGTGAAATTTGTGTCACTTTTAAGTGTTTTGTCAAACATTTGCATAATTTTGTCGACAGCTATGAAAGTACCGCTTCGACCGACACCAGCACTAAACCAGGAGAAAAGTGAGTGAATACAAAATAAAATTATTTGTATGCCATTCCTTACCTGCAATGGACTAAAAGGGGTGAATAAAACTTTTGTTGACATTCAGTACTATTTGTTTCGCTAATTGTTTGAAACTTTTTTCGTATGACTTCTATTAGATTAATGAGAGAAAAAGGATTCTGAGGACAACCAAAATCAGGCCATTGAATGAAGTGGTATTGTGTCACCCAGTGATCCAAACCATCCTTTTTTTGTAACACATTTCAAGAATAAATGAACGAATGAAACAAACAATTGATTAAAACTTTTCATTTGTTTACTAACTTTTGTAAACTTTAGTTCTCTAACAATAAAATCATTTTCAAGCGTTTCGTCCATCAATTCAATGGTTATGTCATCAAAATTAAGTTTAGGAACAGTTGAATGACTGGTTTGTTCGTCGATCTCATCGATGTCATCGTTGTTCGGCCAATACTTTTCACATTTTGACTGAAAAGACCCCAAAATTAATAAAAATATTTGCAATTTTTCTAAACTAAAGTGCAATTTATTGGATTGTCATCAAACCTACCCTTCCCTTCTCAATACATTGAGTCAAACAAACAATTATTCTGATGTTATGTTCGATAATCATTCGAAAGAAGTCATTAACTGTTGAGTAAAGCGGTCCCTGACTTGCGATATACTCCTTATCACAATTGAAACCCTGAAAACAAGTTCAAAGAAAAAGGTTTTTATTTAATAATTATTAAAATCTAAGAAAAGTCAATAAAAACCAGAAATTCGTCAAAAAAAAGTTATGAGAGAAAACCCACAACAAACTCACATCAATGAAATTGGCGTTAATATAATCAGAGCCGATGACCCCATTCCTCAAACTGAGTGGTACTATGGAATGATCATCTATTGATGAAGAAAAAAGAAAAATCATCCATCAATTAAAAAATCCATCAAAAAATAATTCGTTTTAAGCGCCAGATATCCAAATATGGTATTCGTCAGCAAATGAATAGCATTTCTTATAAACGACTTATCATTATCTCATAACTTATACTACGTAACAGTCATGCGGGACAGGTATCTCACATTTTTGCTAAAAAAATCCGATAACATTTATAAATGATCTGAAACTACATATTCAGGGTTTAATGCAAATTAAAGATCCATTAAAAAAGTTTTAATTTAATTTCAAATCATTTGATGAAAACGTGAAAAGAAATATACGAAATCATAATTAAGAGGATTATAAGACATTCAAAAGTGTATTCAAAAGTATATTTTTGCGGAAAATTTTGGCAAATAATCAAAAACAAGAAAAACTAGTAATTCATTACTTACAGGGAAGGATATTGACGAAACGGTTTTTAGCCTTGTTTAAAGTAGTTTGGGATAGTTTCATGGACTTCTTTTTAGCGGTTACTTCCTTTAGTTCTTCATATTCTTCGGCTAATTTGAGTCCAGAATCTGCTCTCGTGTTTTGATAATATTGACTGAATTCATCGAAAGGGACAGACTTTGACTTTGAGACGACTTTGTGCTGCTGTTGATTAACTTCTTCCATATTGATGACAGCGGTTCCCGCAGTGGAATCAGTTGGCATTTTATCAACTCTTCTCTTCCTTGACTTACTTCTATAAGGCATTTGTTTGAGTATTTTTACGCCAAAACTGAAAGCATTCATAAGATTTGAGTTGAGCTTTAGTTTACTCAATAATCAATGTTTATGTCAAACAATTAACAATAATTTCAAATCAAACATAAACTCAATTTCACGTCAACTAAAAACTTGATATAAACCCAAACAGTTATTCAACTTATGATTGAAAAAAATTATTGAAAAACTATTTATATTTCAAAAGGAATTCAACAAAAAACCTCAAATCAAATGTTAAACAAAATTCTTATTCAATTCCAGTGACTGAATAAATGGTATTTTTTTTATGGTCTTATTCTTCAATGAAATGTTACAAAATGTTTTACACACGCGTTGAGTCTCTCTGACGTCTCTCTCAACAGAGAAAACTGAGTTTCTCTCAAAATTAATTCAATTTAATATTAAATACATTAAAATTCAATAAACAATAAATATTTATATTCAATTTATTGCTCACACCTTCGCATGACTATAGCCAATGGTATTTCCTTTTAATTCAATGTAAACATTAATTTGATTTTAATTAAATTTTTTTTAAATAATTTTCTTTTTATGTTCAATTATTGCAATAAAGTGGAGCCTTCTAGAGATAAGCCAACTAGATTAATATATTGAATTCTTATTATGAGGTACTTGTAAATGATGAGAACAAGAATATATAACATTAATACTCTCATAAATTATTAAATGCGATACATTTACAGACATATCTCGATATAAATGAATTGCTATTTAAAACTTCAATATTTATAATTAAAATGAAACACCTGTGCCGGCAAACAGGGAGGCCTTTCTCTTTCCATATTTAACTTTTAATGAACAAATCTAATCATCAAAAGTAAATAATATTAAAAAGTTGTTTAACTAATAAAACACAATAATTTCTTTCTGTTAAATCAATAAAAATCAATATAAGACCACAACACAAAAATTAACCTTGACACTTGCGATTGCAATATTGAAAATCGATAAAGATGGTATGGCGCAATGTAATATAAAAGTAGAAAAGTCTTACCAATCAAACTTTTTCATATTCTTACTCCTTCTGAAGCATACAAATGCAAATATCGCGACACAAATAATGATTGGCACAACTGTTGCAATGATTATCACAACTGTTTTGTTGTCGTTATCTCCAGACCCAAACTCAGGTTTTTGAGTAACAATTTCAATATAAAAGCAATTGGGGGTCCGATTGTTGGTCACTGTAGTGGTGCTCTCGTTCTCATTTTTAGCACAAATATAGTTAACACTTATATATTTGGGTTCACAACTATTATTACTTTTATTTATAATTAATTTACACTCAGTCTGAGTGATATCAGCACAGTTTTGTGGTGTATTGCACAGACTTTCCCAGTTTTGCTCTTTTTTACACTCATTTTTAGAGTCACAGCTCAAAAAGAGGCATAACTTCTCTACACAGGTCTGAGGCTTGTGCTTAAAAGTTATCGTTAGATTGCCATCAGAAACAGTATGACTTATCAAGTTGGTAAATTGATCACACTCATTTCCACAAATACCTGATTTTCTAATTTTTTCAGTCTCTTTGTTAGTTTCCTTTTTAGTCAAATATTTAATTCTGTCGATAAGACTATTAGATCTGTTGCTATTAGTTGTCATAGAAGTGGTCGGCGAGGAATCAGTTGTCTCCACAGCAATAATCATTTGAGTCGAGTAAATATTTCCCATAGGATTTGGTTTTGAATTTTTTAGATATTTATCTTTGAATGAATCGCCGTTTTTTGACACATCACTGAAATGTGAATCCGTTGTCGTAGTTTTCATTAATGAATTATTTTCTGATTTCTCATTCATAGGAACTCCTGTTTTGTTTGCAATTAAATCAGGTTTTGATTCATTGAATAATAGTTTTTCAATTTCTATATTCTCTGAATCTATGAAACTTTGATTCAAACTCTCTTTCGACACCATTTCCGCTGAATTTTTATTAATTTTTGGAAATTCATAACTATTTTCATAAATATTATAATCACTTGAATTCTCGTAATTTAATGAATTCCTTTCGACATAAAGATCGATGTTATCACCCGTTTTATATTCAAAATTATCAATATTTTCCGAATTGGTTTTGCTTTTAAATTTTCGTTTCTGTTTATATGCAGTCAACGGATATCTGGTATCTTTCAAATCAATTTTGTTGTTCCTCTGATTGTTTACATTAATTTCTCTTTCGATAAAATCCAAATCATTGGCTATTCTTTCGTTCAGAGCATTGGATGATAACTGATCTGAAGAACTATTTGAAGAGTAATCCATTGTCTCCGAATTCAATTCTGACCGATTAGAGTCCAACAAAATAAGTCTCTCCTAATCAATCAATATTTGAAAAGGATTATATTTTACTGGATTCAAATAACGATTTAGAATTATGTAAATAACCCGGATATTCGATAACAAAACGATAATCCTATCAAATAATAGTCTGACTTTTCTCTAAACTTATAATCTTTTACGTAATTCTAGTGTTTTATGTTATCTATCAAAATGGTTGACTAGATTTTCCTGAATTAGTTGTTCGATAAAAAGGACAAAAAATCATTATTTGCCAAAACTTATAGAGAAATAAAAGCTGAAAGATTAGAAAATCAATAAAAATCGCGATTAACTCACTTTTATCGAATTAGCGGTCAATATATTGGACACAATTATCAAAAAACTCAATAAAATTATTTCGTTGGATATCTTAGACATAACTCATCAGAATATAATTGAAATGAAATACAGAATCAGTTAAGAGCGTCAAAGTTCAGATCAACTATTCAAAACTTTTCCACAACAGGTTTGACATACATGATGATGAATTGTTGCTACGTCAAACATTTCACCAAGTAAATAATCACTTAAATCAATTTGAATTAATAAAGTAATTAGAAGTTGATTATTGAAATAAAATAATAAAACAGACAAATGGGTGTCGAAACACACTATCACTTTTGAGATAACAGATAATTCACCCGAATATACGATTTTACTGCACATTATATGCCGTGTAATCAGAATAAAGCTTTAAGTAAATGAATATTTTTAGATATAATCCTCTGAAACCATAATTTCAGTGATTTATTAAAACCAAATAAAACCAAAACATTTTAATTAATTTCAATTCAGAGATAATATGTTTTTCTTATGAATTCTGAGAATTACTTTCAATTTTCTTAATTCTTGGTCTCATATATCGATAACAAAATGGTTTATCGGAAATATGAGTTCATTAACACATCCCTTCATTTGGTTCATTAGGAAATAATTTATTTCTTATATAATATCCCGCATTTGTATTGAATAACTCATCAAGAATTCAATTTCATATCAAATTTCATATCACTTCCCACTCATTAAAAATGTCAAATGTTTCTAATCTTAATAAAAAGAGTCGTTTTTAATGCAAATTCTAAAATATAAGAAATTGTTTTATAAGAAGAATTAAATATTTTTGATAAACTTATCACCAGATAAAACTGTTAGAGCTCTCAAAGATTTTTGTTTTGTGTGTTTGAAGATCTAGCAAAAAAACGAGAGGATTAAGAGAAACAAATAAACGAATGACTAAATTATTGAGAGATTCAGAAGAAATTGAATTTACAAACCAATGTTTGCTAAAAATGGTCAAACCCTTAAATAAATACAGATTTATTTGAGGGTTGGGTCATTTAAATAGTTAAATGGCTCAGTTAAAGCCTTGATTCATGACTCTCGAACAATCAATTTTATTGATCAGTACTTTATTGTCATTCAATTACTGATAAAATAATCAGAAAAGTTCTCACAATTTATAAAAGACTTCAAACTTAGAGTCAGAAAAAACGGAATTATTTTTTGCTCAAAATTTTGACTCAATTATGGAATTCAAAGGAAAAGTTGCGTTAATTACAGGTAAATATACCATAATATTTCATAAATTGAATTCAAAAGAATTGAATTCTTACACATTTAGGCTCATCATCGGGTATTGGTGAAGGAATCGCAGTAAAATTTGCGTCTTTGGGAGCAAATGTGGTGATCACAGGAAGGAATGAGACTAAGATTAAAGAAGTGGCTGTAAAGTGTGAAAAACTTTGCAATCAAAAAGCTCTTGGGATTAAAGCAGATATTCTCAATGAAAATGATGTCAAAAACTTAGTTGAAATGATTGTCAAACAATTTGGTAAAATAGATATTCTGGTCAATAATGCTGGTGTTGGTGCTGCCTCACCATTTGGATGTGATGGGTATATGAAAAGTTACGACAATATTATGAACACAAACGTCCGTTCAGTTCAAGTGTTAACACTTCTTGTGGTTCCATACTTGGAAAAATCAAAGGGAAATATAATCAATATTTCGAGTATTGCGGGACTCAGACCAGTAAGAAATTGACTCTATTATAAGTTATAATCTTTTAATTGTTTTTCTTAATTTTAATGTCAGAACCCAGTTATGCCGATCTACTGTATGGCTAAAAGTGCATTAGATATGTTCACACAATGTTTGGCACTTGATTTGGGACCGAAAGGCATTCGAGTCAATAGTATTAAGTAAGCGAAACATACATTTAATTAAAATGATTTAATCGCTCTTTTATTAAAGTCCGGCCGCTATTAGAACTCCAATTTTTGAGCGAATGAGTGGATCAGATAAAGCACTGGAAACTGTAGAACAATTTTGTCGGGAGAGTTATCCTCTCAAACGTATCGGTGAAGTCGAAGATATCGCTGAAATGGCGTCATATCTCGCCTCAGAAAAGGCCTCATTCATGACGGGAGCCATTATTCCAGTCGACGGCGGAAGTTATCGTTCGGGCGCTCGACCACCCGTTTCGCGACAACAATAATCAATAGAAACGATCGAAAATAAAATGTCAACAATTATTGCTTTGAAAAAATAGTTATAAATTTTGATCATTTTTTTAGAAAAACTTTTTAAAAACTATGAAAACTTCGAATTTCTTCAAAGAAAGCATTATTTATGAATAAGTGATAGTTTGAGATAAAGATTGACCTAGATATTTAATAGTTAAACCAGGAATTTAGGGATGATATTTATTGACTAATGTTTAGCATATGTTTGAAAGAATTGTTTCTTTATATAATTTGTTTAATACTCGAAATAATCATTTTTTATAAATAAGATATTTATTTGTATTTGAAATCAATTTGTGATAAAATTATCAAAAAATTTTCGAACAAAAGAAAAGACTTCAAACAAAAGAGTCTCAAATAATTACTGAATATTGAGTTATATTTGTTATAAAAATATCCACTCAATTATGGAATTCAAAGGAAAGGTAGCTTTAATTACAGGTATTTATATAACTTTTAACATATAACATCATTAATTGAGCATGCTACAAAGAATTTAATCTAATTTGTTTTAATATTAGGCTCGTCATCAGGTATTGGCCAAGAAATCGCTGTAAAGTTTGCTTCTTTAGGAGCAAATGTGGTGATCACAGGAAGAAATGAGACTAAGATTAAAGAAGTGATTAATAAGTGTGAAAAACTTTGCAATCAAAAAGCTCTTGGGATTAAAGCAGATATTCTCGATGAAAACGATGTCAAAAATTTAGTTGAAATGACTGTCAAGGAATTTGGCAAAATAGATATCCTGGTTAATAATGCTGGTGTGGCCGCTGTTACACCATTTGGTTGCGAAGGATATATTCAAAGCTATGACACAATTATGAACACAAATGTCCGCTCCGTTCAAGTTTTGACACTTCTTGTGGTTCCGTATTTGGAAAAATCAAAGGGAAATATAATTAATATCTCGAGTGTTGCGGGACTCAGACCAGTAAGACATTACTACTTTTTAAATATAGATTTTTAGTAAATTTTAATATCTGAAAGGACCCAGGTATGCTTAACTATTGTATGGCCAAATGTGCATTAGATATGTTTACCCAATGTCTGGCAATTGATTTGGGACCAAAAGGAGTTCGTGTGAATAGTGTAAAGTTAGTCTTTATTTGATTTTAATTAAAAAATGTTATTACAATTTAATCTAATTTAATGTGAAGTCCGGCCGCTATTCGGACTCCGATTTTTGAGAAAATGGGCGGAACAGACAAATCACTGGATTTCGTGGTAAACTTTTGCCAAGAGAGTTATCCACTCAAAAGAATAGGTGAAGTTCAAGATGTGGCAGAAATGGTGGCATATCTTGCATCAGAAAAAGCCTCATTCATGACGGGAGCACTTATTCCAGTGGACGGGGGAAGCACTCGGGCCGGCGTTCGTATTCACCGTAAATCAAAATAACTAATAAACCAAACAAATCACTTCAATATTGATTTCTTTCAATTATTTTAAACTATTTTTTTGAAAATGAAATAAAAATTTTAGAATTGATAGAAAACTGAACAAAACTTACCATGTTCAAAAACTTTCAATTCTAATTACTAAAGAATGAGACATTATTTATGAATAGCATTTGAGATAAAGATTGAGTCATCGATCATATGATTCAATACTTTCTCCGCTTTTGTTTACATTCAATTAAATGACTAAAACTTTCAACAAATTATCATAAAATGCGTAAAATCTCATAATTATTAGACTTTTAACATTAATTTATGAAAACAGATAATTGCTCATACTCATTTTTACTCATTTCTACTCATTATTACACATTATTATTCTTTATTACTCATTAATTTATAACTAACGAATATAATAATCAATTTTTTGAGAAATGGTCAATTGAAATGTGAAAATTAAAATACTGTCATTTGAATGACAAACCTCCCAATCATTGAGTTTAGAGTCAATTATCTCAAAATTATTAATTATTCAAAACAATTGTCGCATTTGATCCCACAATGAGTTGGGAAAACCTGCATTATTTGCCGCTTTCGGTCTTTGTTTTGCTTCCTTCAACTTTTCTGATAACGTGAGTAAACAAAATTTTTCATTAGATTAACCACTAATAAGATAATCGTGTCTTCTTGTTCTTCTTCTATTAAACAGGTATATAATAGCCATAAGTTTGGGTCACGTCGAGGTAGAACTTCCCTACATTTCAGACACGGGAACACATGTTCCGGAGTCTAGTATTTTTGCACAGTTGTTGAATTTTTGCGCCTTTTTAGGTCTGTCTTAAAACCATTCTTCAAATGATAATAAGTCTAAGAAACAATTCTTGTTTTTGGATCAGTTGGTCTCACCATATATGTCCGCTACAAACAAATAGAACAGTACTATAGGGATAACCTCTCAATTGAGAGCACAAAAATCTTTTGCCGGAACCGAATCGCACTAATATGTGGTCTAATGTCTGCATTTGGTCTTTCAATGGTCGCCAACTTTAGGGAAATGGAGTTATTTAAGGTTCATATGGTGGGGGCAGTCATGGCGTTTGGTTTCGGCACAGTTTACTGTTGGCTGCAGACAATTATGTCGTTCCGAATGCATCCTTTAGTTAACAGCAGAGAAATGGCATTTTTTCGCCTCTTTTTATCGACATTAATGACAGTGACTTTCGTGACGTCTTCTATTTGTGGACCTCTGGCTATGAAGTCATTTCACGGTAAAGATCCCACAAATTGGAAGCCCGATGACGGAGCTTTTGGTCTACATTTGGTCAGCACTGTGTGCGAGTGGACGAGTGCTTTTGCGCTCAACTTTTTTGTGCTGAGTTATGTCAGAGAACTACAGGTTTGAGACTTTATTCTGTACTCAATCTATGATTTTCATTGAATTAACTCTAAAACCATAGAAAATATCGATGACTACCCCCAGAGTTATATTTATAGTCGAAGAATATGAAAATCAGAACAATAGTGAGGACAGGAACAGCACTGACGACACGGTCGCCATTATTCAGGCGTCGTTGCCGTCGAGGGGACGGACAGCAGAGCTATCGATACACTCGAGTCCACCAATAATTCATTGATAATCAGTGATAACAATAATAAGAGATTTTCAATGACTTTAATATAAGTTATATTAATTGCAATTAATTCTCGAATTCTTTGAATAATTTTATGTAAAAATGTTTCAATATTTTCTAAAAAAAACCAAATTTGTAGAAAAGTTTGTATAAAATGAGACTTTTTATTGAATTTTATTTATTTTAATTTTTATCCGAAAAAATTGTTTTCAAAAACACATTAAATAAAAGGATTTTAAACTTAAATTCAATAAAAATTTATTTCAAAAACTATAAAAAGATATAAAACTTTACTCTATATTAGGATTATTGTCTTCTTCCTTATAGTATCGCTTCTTCATTGTCCTGTACTTCTTGAGCCGATAGAGAGCCTCAATCTCTTTGATAACAAACTCTCCTCTTTTGATCATTTGATCGATTATTTTGGGATCAGTTTCACTCCGGTTTTTGACGAATGCTTTGTGACATCGATCGCGAAAATATTTATAACCCAAAGGATAGTCGCGTCCCATATATAACAACTGATAATAAGACATTATTTATAATTAATCATTTCAATAAAACTCAATTATTTTTCCTTTAAATAAAAATCTACAAATTATAACTAGATACTTTATTTAGAGACATAAAAGTAAAGACTTGTTCGGTGCAATCGATTCGTGTAATGATTTTTAAAATATTCTTAGAATAGACTAAATATTGACTTTAGTAGAGTCACAATACAAGTATTCAGATATTCAAACTACAAATGATAATTGTTTGATAAAAAGAAAATGTGATTGTGATTGACCATCAATTGACCAAATGGTAGTTCACTTACCGTTTTGTACAAATTCAATACTTTGCTTCTTTGAGACATCAATTTTATTGTTTACTCAGTTATAAGGATTTTGTGGAAAATATGAGCATAAGATTAAAATGAGAATTATTTAAATAATAAATTGATTAATGGCCAAGAACCAATGATCAATGATGTGGTAACTTTTATAAACATTTTTGACAACTTTGGACTCAAAAATGAATTTTGAACTGAAGATCATCTTATCTCTCATCAAATACGAGTTCAAAGAAATCAAATTTAGTGATGAAAACTGAGAAAATAATATCAAATCTTTTTTTGATTCAAATAATCTTGATTTGTGTTCACAATTCCAATGATTATTTTAAGAGAATGAAGTTACCATGATCATTATCCCTTCAAATTATTTAATTATTTGAACGTAGTTTATGAATGACCTGAAGTGACATTTCATTTGTTTTGTGATTTTGTCGGTTGTCTTCAGTTTTTTGTAAATAAATCTCTTAAACAGCTATTTATTGATTAAATTCACTCAACTGCTACCAAATGGTAAGTTATTTCAACTTATATAATCTTAAGAACAATATTAATGATATTTCCAATGATAGGCCAACTATAATGAGGACCAGATAATGGGTGAGTCATTAGAGCGGCAAACAAACCAAATATGGTTTTACTGTCAAATCAATTGATTTAATTCAAATAAGACATCATTTTATTGAAAGAATCATTTATTTTGATTATTCACTATATCTTTGAGGCAAAGAACTAATGACTAATTAACTAATATATCTTTGTGTTGATGTCCAGAGTTTCAGGAGGCGTTCTCCCTCTTTGACAATAGAGGCGACGGAAAGATAAGTGTTTCCCAATTGGGAGACGTCTTGAGAGCGTTGGGACAAAATCCCACAGAAGGAGAAGTGAAGAAGTGCTCCAATCAACTGAAACCTGGTTTGTGACACAAATACAATTCATTTGAAGAATATTTTCATTTGATTTTGCTTTTAATCAAAAGATGAAAGAATTGGTTTCGAAGTGTTTCTACCGATTCTTCAGACTATATCTAAGAACAGGTCAACGGATACCGCCGAAGACTTTATCGAAGGTCTTCGCCATTTCGACAAAGACGGCAGCGGTTACATCAGTTCCGCCGAATTAAGACATTTATTGACAACTTTGGGCGAAAAGCTAACCGACGATGAAGTGGAACAGCTATTGGCCGGACAGGAGGACTCTCAGGGCAATGTCCACTACGAGGACTTTGTCCGGCTTGTGATGAGTGGTTAAATCCATTTCCATAAACCCATACTTTGACCACACTTTTAGAGTCTATTCCGAAACGAAGTTTAAATTATTTTTGAATAAATTATCGCTTTTTCTCTAAAAATAGTAATTATTTCCCAAAATATCAAAATAATTATGTCTTTCCTCACAATCGTATAAATCGTTTCGTTTTTACTTAATTTAATTATTTATAAAAATTTGTCTCATTTTTAGACATTTTTATAGAAATTTCTTTTTTTACAAAAAAATGTATTTTCGGTTAAAATAAACATTAATTTAACGAAAAACTCATTTTATTTCACTTTTTATTCATTTTTAAACTGAAACTCATTTTCGGGTAAAATTATCCACAGATTTGACCAAAATATGAATATTCGAGTTTTGACCTTCAGAGGGGACACATTAGTGGCATAATATTTGTGACGACACTTATTGTCAAACAAATTGAGACCACTTTCGCACATGTCTTATAAATACAGTAAAACTCGTTTTTATTTAATTTGACTAAAATTAGCAAAAAATCATTCAATTTTTAAATAATTTTAATTTTAAATATCAATAATTGTATTATTGTGTCTTTATATCTCGGATTAGTGGTACCATGTTCATTTTATAATTGTGAAATGATAATGTTGTTTGAAACGTAAATATCCTGTAATTTATTTTTGAAGGATAAACTTTCATTACCATTTGTGAGACAATTTATAGTGAAGTAGGTTTTGGTACTTTTATTACTTAGTATTCCTCCTCAAAAAGCTGTTGAATGTGTAAAAAAAGGGACAAAAGTATTTCGCAAATAAAATGATTGATTTGGTTTTGATTGCATCAGATATTGAGACAAATCATTGAAATCAATATTTGATTTGTTTTTATTTAATTAATAAATAGATTTAGTTATAAATAATATATAAATAATGGAAGAGTATGCCCGCGAGCCCTGTCCGTGGCGTATAGTAGACGATTGTGGCGGCGCCTTCACAATGGGTGCAATCGGAGGATCAGTATTTCAAGC
>JAQIXD010000514.1:0-25404 GCA_034699985.1 Minunthozetes semirufus
GAGAGAGAGAGAGAGAGAGAGAGAGAGAGAGAGAGAGAGAGAGAGAGAGAGAGAGATTTCAGAAGACAATAGTTGAGAGATTTGTTGTTATGAAGAGCTCTCACGCCTTCACAAAAGTGATATTAAGAGTAGGAATTCCTACGGAGAAAGTTAAGGAAGAGACCGAACAACCATTAAAAAGCAATGAAAAACTTGAGCCTCGAATCATGTGTTTGATATAGACTTTTATGACTGACATTATGAGGTATATGAGAAATATGTGTTACAGTATTACACATCCATAGGAATACCTGTAATTTCATTGTATCCCTTGACTTCACTTTTAATTTTTTCGAGTAACGACTCTTCTCTTTCTTTAATCGACTTCTATAGCCCTCCCCTTCGATTCAGTGAATCAAAAAGCGGTTTAAATAAAAGAGTCTTTCGATGAGAATATAATTGTTTGCAATAGATTTCAGACTTCAATACTGTTTTAGTTTAGTTTTGAATAAGTGTTTCATAAGTTATTTGAAAGTAAAGCCAATAAATCGAGAGTCAATGCGAGCCATCATTTTATTTATCAATAACTCATCGATTCTGTAACCGATTGCCAAATATTTATATCAATTATTAGATCAAAATTTTTATTGCATTTTATGATGATATCTGAAAAAGTGATCGTTTTGTCAGCAATTTGTAAGTTTACTCCTATTCTGTGCTCTTTTCCAGTAAATGATCGAAATATTGGGAAATACTTTCGGATAATATCTTATGTGAAGTTTGATATCAAAGCAATTAAATGTCATTTTTATGACTAAAATATGAGAAATCAATTGAAAAATGATTTTTATTTCATTTTGAGATCAAATTAGAAAATTATTTTTATCGATATAATAAAACTTTATAAATGAGCTTGATCAAATTGCACTTTCATTTTTTTAGTGTTTGCTTTGAGCTCATCCATATCGGCCTCTTCTAACTCATGGTCTGCCTATAGTGATGGCAGTTCTTTTCGAGACGTACTCGGGGGTCGATCTTATGAGGAAGCTTTTGGTGAACCATATGATAGTCTCTTTAGTTCTTCACTGAGTGGTGGTTATGGAGGTGGTGGTGGAGGAGGAGGTTCAGGCAGTTCCTACGGGACTCAAGAAAGAAATCCTATTAAAGTGATTCAACCGACACAACAGAGGAGTGATGACTTTGGCTATAGAGGTGATAGTCCGAAATATCAGTCACCTGCCGTTACAGTCAGAAGTGGACACAGATCTAGTTATGGATCGACATCTCAGTCATCTTATGGAAGCAAAGGTGTGTCTCAGTCCAGAAGTTCGACAAAAGGTTATTCTGGTGGTAAGACCTCAACAAAGACTACACAACAACAGCAAGCAGTAGATGACTACGATTCGACTGGTGGTGGCTATTCTGGTGGTGGCCTCTCGGAGATACCCGACACTGGCTTCCAATGCCATAACCGCGAGTACGGATACTACGCTGATGTCAGCGCTGGCTGTCAGGTAAGGCATTGACTGGAATTCAAAATTAATTGATTCAATAGAAGAACAATATTTCAATAACCTTTCAAACTTCAACGGCTTGTTAGCGATTAATTGATAGATTATTTATTTAATGCTTTGATTTGAAGAAAAAACAATTTATTAGAGAATTGTTCGCTAATTGTGTTTAAAGAGTTCAAAGAAGTCTTAATAGAGTTGTGAAAGAAATTTGAGATTTTTTTTCTCTTCACTCACTTTTATTAACCATAAATCAAGTGATGACTAAAAAGTCTTAAATTATTTACGCAATCATCAGATATAACAAAATGATTGACAGAATATTTTTGTTTCAATAATCAAACCTATTATCAGATTATTTGACTCCAAGACTAATGTCAAACAGTTTTGATTAAATACTTGTTTTCTTACTCTTCATTCAAACAACAATTTCCATCGAAATTGTTATTCAGTAACGGCTCAGACATGGGAACAATGGGAACAAATAAAAAATCTTATTTCACTTTTACGACTTCTATTGAATAACACAATGAATATAATATCACAAATCGAGAGGAATTCAATTCAATATATAATTAGTAAACAAAACAATCAGCTCTTGATTTGATTGTGTTATTGAAGTCTGAATTGTGAAACACATAACCCTTTATAATACCCTTTAATATACTCAATGTTTTGGCGAATATTTTCTCGAAATTCAATTACAAATACTTTATATTCTTGTGAAGAGATTTTTGTTAATTCAATTAACCGAAGAGACTCTCAATTATGTCAAAACATTAAAATATTCTCTCGTTTTAAGTGAATTTCAGGCTTTAATTGAAAATAATTTTAATTAAATAAAGGGATTAAATCATTGATATTCTGTCCCTCGAAGTCATTCACTTATTTTAATTCAATTTATTTATTTATTTCACTGAAAGACCAGAATTTTCAAACTTTAAAATAAGAGCTTAACGTTTGAATAATTAATCAGCATGGTCATATTTAGAGAGTCAAATATCCATAATGAAATTCACAGCAGACTGGAATAAATGAGCATGATAAAATAATCTAATTAAATATAATTGAATTTTCACAGATATTCCATGTCTGCCAACATGGACAAAAGTGGAGCTTCTGGTGTCCCGAAGGAACAGCATATCACCAGAAGGTGCAGACTTGCGACTGGGCCTACAACGTGGACTGTCCCTCTTCGCCCGACTACTACTTCCTCAACGAGAGAATCGGTGTTTTGCCGCCACAGGACGCGACTCTCCAACGATTCTGATTATAAACACAAATAGATATAAATATAAATAGATTTATATTTTCGTTATTAGACTTAAAAACTCTTTATTAGACTTTTGTTTTGCCATAAATTGTATTATTATTTCATTGAATTTCATAATTATTATTACTATTACTGTTTCCGACACTAATATAAAAGAGTGAATAATTTGATAACATTTCGATCACTCAAACGATTTGAACACAAATAAGTCATTCATTTATTAATTAAACAAAACTTTTATTTGAGATTTAATTCATAAAAACATTATATAATCGAATGGTTTTCAATACAATTGCAAAATACATACAAATTGTATAAAAGTTTACAAAATTATACTAAAAGTTAACTATTTTTTTGGTGACATTAATACTGATCATAGGTTTCATGGGTTTGTATTTGAGATAAGACTCATAAAAATACACAAAAAAGTGTATAAACTTGGATAATATGAGGGATTTTTCAATTCAAATGCAAATCTCAGAAATTAATCACATTTTCTGTTCATTTCTACAGTGGTATGGGTTTTGAGCTCTTATTTATTGATGGCTTTTGTGGTAAAACTATTGTCCCACTTATTTACGAGTGGGCTCCTCATCCCTGAGCTGTTCAAATTGTTCCTCATTTTGCTGTTCGACCTCTTCTTGTGGTTGAGGTCTTTGACGAGTCTGTCCGATGACATTACTTTTGGGTTCTTCTGGTTCTTCGTCGACTTCTTGTATTTCCTCTTTTGGCTCTTCTTCTGGTTCTTGAGGCTCAGGCTCTTGGGGTTCAGGTTCTTGGGGTTCGGGCTCTTGAGGTTGAGGTCGTTTGGGCTGTCTTACTGGTTGCCTGGGTTTTGGTTTTGCAATTGGTCTCGGTTGAGGTCTTTGAGGTTTCTCCTCCTCTTGAGGCTCTTCTGGCTGTTCCTCTGGTTCTTGAGGTTGTTCTTCAGGTTCTTCTGGCTCTTGTTCTTGTACTGGTTGTGGGGCTGGTCTTGGTTTTTGTGGTCTCGGTTTGGGTTGAGGAACAGGCTTTTCGGGAACTTCTTCAGGCTCTTGTGGTTCCTCAACTTCTTGTGGTTCTTCAGGTTCTGGCTCTTGAGCTTGTTTTTGTGGCTTTGGTTTTGCTGGTCGTGGTCTCTGTGGTTCCTCCAATACCTGAGGCTCCTCTTCTGCCTCTTTTGGTTCTTCTTGAACTTCTTCGGGTTCTTGTGGCTCTTCTGGTACCTCTTCAGGCTCCTGAGGCTCTTCTTCTTTTTGTTGCTGTGGTTGTGGTTTGGGAGCCTTTGGTTGTTTCACTGGTTGTCTTGGTTTTGGTTTTGGTGCGATTGGTCTTTGCTGTGGCTGTTGAGGTTCCTCTTCCTGAGGCTCTTCCGGTTGCTCTTCAGGTTGTTCTTCAACAACCTGTGGCTCTTCCTCCTGTTCCTCTTCTTGGGGCACAGGCTGAGGTCTTGGCTTTTGTTGGACAGGCGGTCGTTGGCGAGTCTGTCCGATGACATTACTCTTAGGAGGACTAGTCTTACTTATTGGACGCTTCGGTGGTTGAGTTTTCTGTCTTTGGGGAGCGCCAGGAGTTTCATCGCTCTCTTGAGTCTGCGGTTGAGGTCTCGGACGGGTTTTGCCTAAAATTAGTTGATTTGCATTAAATGGTTAGAAGTGTTAGGAATTGATTAATGATTCAGACGTTTCACGATTTGAAGGAAAATTAATTAATGATTTAATCTAAGAATTGATTAACGGATTAATGGATTAATTGAAATGCGGACCGAATTCCCGATTAGTTTAACAGTTAATCAAAAAATGATTTCAAATTCTGAGCAAAAGTTAATGTTTTTTTTGAAAATTGAGGCAAAAATTCAATTGAATTCTCTTATAATAAAAGTCTTTAAAAACTGTTTTATTTATCCATAAAAAAGAAGTGATTTTTCTTTGACCTAAATATTGGCCACAATTTTACAGCAGTTTTAATGATATGCCTTTCCTTTGAACCGATACTAAACAAATGCGAAGAATTACTTCGAGACTAAACTACTTATGATTTAAGAAAATAATTAATAAAATAATTATGAATTAAAAGTTAACTGAATTGTCATCTCTTCGACTCTTAATAGTCGTATGACTGCTGATTCTGTCCGTAATAATAATCGATGGGCTCTTCCTCTCTCATTTGGACAATAGGTTTTTGTGGAAGTGGTTGAGGATAAGGTTGTGGTTGTGGATAAGGCTGTGGTTGTGGATAAGTTTGTGGTCGGGGACGGGGTGGAGAAGGCTTACCAATTTGTGGCTGCGGTGCGTACGGTCTTTGTTGTGGCTGCGGTTGAGGTCTTGGAGCGACTGGTCGTGGCAGTGGCTGTGGACGCGGTGCTGGCGCTACCGGTTGTGGTCTCTTTTGGGGTTGTGGTTGGTATGGGCGCTGAGGCTGTGGTTGTGGCTGATAGGGTCGTTGCTGTTGTTGCGGTATTTTTCTGGGCGGTTGTGGTCGAGGAGCGACTGGTTGTGGTCTATAAGGTTGTGGTTGTGGTCTCTGAGGGATATTCGGTCTAACTTTAGATTGAGGGGACGGTTGGTAAGGGCGCTGAGGTTGGGGTTGAGGCTGAGGAGGAATATATTCTGTTTCCTCATCAGGAGTTTGATAAGTGGGTTGACGAGGAGGCTGAGGACGTGCGGGTCGACGAGCTTTCTGTTTCTGCTGAGGAGGCGCACCGCCGGGACCGGGTTCTGCTCCTGCTTTGCCTAATAAATACCAAATGAAGACAAATATTAAAATCAAAATTCAAATATGTCTGACATTCACCTAATTCTTCGTTTACAGAGTAGAAGTTCGGGGCCTGAGAACAGTCCACTGAATACCAGTAATCGCAGGCGAGGATAGCCTGGTTGAAGACAGTGCCCACACCACACAAGAAGCTCTCTTTTCTTCCTTGGAAGCAGACGTGATAGGCCTGGCACTGGGTTTCCTGGTCGGCATACATTCCTGGCTCATAGGGAACACCAGTACAGGTGAAACTGGTTTTGGGTATCCGCTCATAACCAGGAAAGTCTACTCCAGGTGTTCCCATAACCCCTCCATACATTGGAGGTTCAGGATTGGCCTCTCCTTCAGCGCTGTTGACCTGTCCCTCTTCTTCCTGAGGTTGAGGTCTATACTGTGGTCGAGCAGGGCGTGGAGGTCGGCTTCTTTGGGGAGCTCCGACTTGTGACTTAGGTCGAGGTCCATAACCTTTGACTCCCTGACGGCGTACCTGATGTTTAAAATAGCATTAAAATAATGAAAACAATTGTTTGTTCAGAAAAAAAAAACTAATTTTGTTCCTAAAAGTGGTGTTAATTGAGAGGAAAATAATTGAAAAGTTGAGGAACAGCTTCAAGAAGTGCTAAAAATAGCGATCAATTGAATCATCAGTTTGTTTGAAGCCTTGAATCGATTGTTCAATAATTTTCATTTGTGTTGAAATAATTGCCAACAAATGAATACATGAATTGCTTTTTGGCAAACGATTAGTACAAACACTTAACAAGTTTTGTTAAACAAGAATCTATTGAAGAAGTAATTCACTCTTCAATGTTAAACAACTAATGGATATCCAAAGAAAGCAATATTTAAATTGAGATTTCGTTTCGACGAGAAGTCAATCACTAAATTTGGCAAAACTTCTGCCATTCAATGGCTTTGTCTTAAGTTTTAAGTTTTCTAACCATTCGTTTGCTATTGAGTTAACATTGAAGTCGTGATTAAGTGTTTTTATTATACAAATCAACGCAAACATTGAGAATCAGTTGAAATAAATTATAGATAGAGATCTAAAAACCCATATTTTCCATACCTTTCCCCTCAATACTCATATAATTTTCACTCATTTCTCGCGTAATATTAAACACAAGTTTTAAACCAAAGAATTAAATATTTAAAACTTGAGTACAAAATATAGTAAAGACTTCTTCAGTAAAGGCTTTTAAGAAATTTTCATAATCGGGTCAAAACTCATTATCAAAAATACTCTATTGTGCGGAACAACAGCGCTTAGGAAAGGCATCTGAAAGCCACAGATTCGCCACAAAATTAATGAATTGTAAAAAATTTAAGCAAAAAATCTTAATATTCTTGAGTCGAAAGTCAGTCGAAAAATTCAATTATAAAATAATACCCAAAACGCGAACTCATTTGAAAAATAAATACAAGATTTTTCGGTTTTAAAGGGGAATCAAAAGGAGATAAAAACACTTTTCGCACGAATTGCTCAATACTTCCGTAAGAAACTCAACAAAGTAAAAGTGGTTTTCAATTTTAGAGACAGTGATTAGACTTATAATGAAATTGTTTTGAAAAAGTATTACTTACTCTCGGGTTTTGTGAGTCGACAGCACTCAACAGAATTAATCCGAAAACCAGATATTTTAAAAGCATTTTTTGTTATTATTCAAATTAACCAAGAACAAATTATTTGAATACTCTTTCTTCTTTTTGGACGCAAATTTCAAAATTAATTTTTGTTATTATTTCCAATAATTTTTGATTTTGTTTTAAACAAATTAAATCATAATTAAAGTGAAAAACAATTTTTAAGATAAAGAAAGAGATTATAAACGAATCGCAGAGAAAAACAAAAATCGGTTTCACTTTTATCGGAAACCAATTTTCTAATTCAATTAATTTGATGCTAAACCTGAAAACCAGTGCCAAAAATGATAGGACGGACCACCGGTTTTATATTTTCATAACCAAAGGAAGTCCTATCGATTCTTGGAAGGAGTGGAGAGGAATAAAAATAAACAAACAGAAGAATCTTCAGTCAGAAAAAGGAATGACTGAATTATTAATGATTTTTCGCAATTCTATACAAAGGCTAACAAATTATCATTTCTTTACTTCAATTACCAATTGAGAGGTATAGCTATCACAAGTGCAGCTCAATAGGAGGGCTGGTCTTAGGCACGGATTGGGAAAAGCCATCCATATATCTGTGGATTACATCACTTCTAAGTGAGCATCACTTCTAACTGTGATCTACTCTTTTGGTCCTTCGGTGGCTCTTTTGGTAATAACTTATTTCAGACTCTTTTGGTTTTATTTCTGAGAAAAACCTAAACGATTGGGTTCTCCCACTTATCTCAACAGATATACGATAGACTTTTTTTTGTGAAGAAGACTTAATCACTAGAGTAGAGGGTCGGCCGAAGTCAAGGCTGAAGACAATCACCACTACTATAATAGCGAAGCCTAAGAATAACAATACATTGTGAGAGTATTTTACAATAATTATGGTATACATTGAAAATGGGTTTCAAACGAGTCTCTGATATCAACACTAATAACAATTATATCGTTATTTCATTTCTATAGCCGTTTAGTCATTGAATAATTTATGAGTAATTTTCATGTTTTTCATTAACTTTTAACTTTTGTTTTCGAAATCAATTTTAATGACTATTTTCCAGAGGTTTTTGTTTCGTCGACTAAATTACTAAACAATTGTTTTGATAAACTTTTCGATCAAAGAGTGAACTGAATTACAAACACATTATTCAAATCAATTGAATTAATTCCCGATTTGTTTGTCAGACACAAAACCAATAAATATTATCTTCAATAAACTCTTTATTCAGAAAAGAGTTTAATTTAATTTAACTCTCGATTCGATTATCAAATCTATTATCCATTGAATTACCATTAAGTCAATGGAACGAAGGGTTCAAAACAATTTCATCCAAAACTCTTTCACCTGAAGAACTACGTCAATAGGGGTTTCTTCTTCTGGTAATCAGTCCTTTCATTCACTCAATCATTCATCCATTGACTGGATTTACCTCGAAATTGATTTTCCTATCAATTCTTTTGTGGCTTTAATTCATTATTTTTGTCATTGACTTAAAAGACGGAAGATTTGAATCAATTATTAAATTGAAAATTCAAGGAATTTGTTAATCAAATAATTGAAATATTCGGCAAAAGATTCAAATTGAAAGTTTCGTGATTATATTCCGGCAAAAAATATGTTTAATAAAACGATATTTCATTGTAGGAAAGGTAAGAAAGGATGGGATGATTGACAATCAATTCAATGAATGACAGGAATCATTTTTTTCTTGAAATCAATTTCAAAAACCATTACTTTTTGTTGAAATAAGAGTTTTGTTATTAAAAATGTGAACAATTCGTCAAAATTCAAGAGAAATGAATATTAAAATACAATTTATTTCCGATTTCTTTGAAAAATCAGTTTTATGTTAGTTTTATAATTGGATGAGAAGGGAGTCGTTTCTAATGAATATTATTATTAAGGCTTTAATAACATTATCTCAAAAAATGTCTTAAATGTGAAGTATGTGAAGACAGGAGTAGGTGTTCATGAATTTTAAGTATGAAAATAGTGATGTTTTTATTTATTTTGATCTCTAATAGTCTGGAAATCTAATGACAATTTGATATTTGATAGTTACTCGAGACTAGACTCAATGAACAAGTTTGAAACAAGCCAGTTGCTCCCCTAATTAGTTAATTGCTCATACATGAGAGCAATTAGGGATGCGCTGACCCATTGAAATGAAATAAAAAAGATGATAATCATCTTAATTGACTCAAAGTTTTAATTATATTTCAAATTCAAATATATTCAGATATATTCAAAATTTTGGTCAGACGAGGAAAGGCAGCTCATCCTCAGTCATACATTTCAAATTAACCTTTATAAGTAATGGCAAGAAAATCCTTGGATCATCTGATTTCCTTAGTAAAGCAATTTTAAAAGCTGAGATCAGCGCAAAACTTGTCTATCATATATTCAAGAGTAGATATCCCCCGTTGTTTTCGAGTTATACTCGGATAGGAAAGGGTATTATAGGAGTGGAATAATTTTGATGACAAATTCATGTGAAATATTTGATTTAAAATCTGTTTTATATGAGTTTTTGGTCCAAATATGGTTTTATACGAATCATTTGCCTTGAATTTAGACGTTTTACAAGAAGTTTATTCAAAAACATCTTTTAATGGCTTTTAAAATGAATTCTGATTTTTGTTTATTATTTTTAAAGTAATTACAATTGAATTCAAATTAGATTTCAATTGAAAAATACAACTAATCATCATATCATCCGAATGTGAAATTTGAAACCATTTACTTTTTTTACTGAAAAATCATTGGGTTTTATCTCAACTGTCAGTCACAGTGACTGTAATAGTCTGTTGTAAACCCATTTTCTCAAGAAAAACAAATAAAGCAATAAATACAATGATTTGAATAAAATATCTCTTATTTTCTAATTCAAAGAAAAACGAAATTTCCATAAGTTTTGAGATAAAACTCAAAGACTTAAACAAAAAGATTGGAAATCAATATCAATCAGAAAAGAGATAACTCCTCCGCATTTTTCTGACGGATTTTTTGATGGACTTAACAGCTATGGCTTATCTGATTGAGTCAATGGAGAATCAGGGGTTTGGGTGGCGATGGAAAGCCTATGGAAAGCCTTTTATTCCTTATCTCACAGAGGTATGAGAAATGAGCAAGCTTAAACAAAACTAACATAAATCTAACACATTTAGTAATCAATGATTACACACTTAATTGAAGGTTAATTATTACGAACACAAAACTTATACAAATTAGCAAATAATCTAAGAAATGAGCAAGGTCATCTCTCTTAAAACAAGTGAAATTACGATTTTTGAAATAATCTTGAAGAATATGAGGAGATTCCAACTGTCATCAGAAAGTATATCAATTTGAAGGATGAGTTTTTCGAATACAATATTTTTAAAGAAAAATAAGAATCAAAGAAATGAGGAAACAATAGGTTCTCTGTTTGAGTGCATTTCAAATACACTCTTAAGAAGCAATTGTTTCTAAAGTAGGAGAAGTTGTGGCAGAAGAAAGTGATCCAAATAATTGTGGTTATGATTCATAAACAATGATTTTCAGCAAACAATATGACAATAAAATGCAGAACAAGAGTCAAAATGTTAAGAAAAAGGTGAAAAAATATTGTGAAGTGTATAATGAGGAGAGGGAGGCAGGGATTGAGTCGTTTTTGGCAGTTTTACTCAACATTTTCCGCTCGTTTTGAGTATTACTTCAAAATAATCGACAAATAAAAGAAAACAATGGATTCTTTACACTCGACTGATGGAAGTGTTCCCTCAATTATAAGCCATTCTTCGACAGCCAGTGCTAACAATCCACTCATGAGATGTTCATTCAAAAGTCGAAAATCATTGAAAAGCGGAAAAATATTGTGTCTGGTCTTCATTCAAGGTTGTCATCACTGAGAGTGCAGTGGGATGTGCCCCACAGTCCAAGATAATGGCGCATCGATGCAATCACCACCTAATCCATCGATTCTAACCCTTTCCTGTGATTAAATTGCATTAAAACTGTTTTTCAAATGAGTTTCAAATGTTTTTTGATTTTTGATTTCTGGAAATTCTGATCGACTGTCTGTCCCTTAATTAGTGTTTTTGTTATTTTGGTATTTATTTTTGTATCCATTGTTTATACTAATCGTGAAGTCATTAGTTGTTAAACAAAATAAAAGATATTTTTCTCATTTGTCTTAAACTCTTAGAAGTGTTTCGAAAATTTCAAAACTAATTACAATAATTAGAATAACTTTTGAATCAATGAAAACATGGGTTTGAGTACAAATGGTTTGATAACATCATAACTATTTTTAAAATCCTTGTTAACAATCAATGGAATTCTCGGTTCAAACTTAGTCTTTCACAACAAGAGATCGATTACTAACCGTTAAATTCCAGTTTAAAAGATGATAACCATTTAAAGTCATCGATATTTTCAAAGATAACTTTAAAATAGGTTTTGAAAATTAATAAAATCCTTGCTATTTTCAAGTAGGCTATTTTTAGTATCATGCAAACTTATTATTCCTAAGGGAGGAATAAATATCGATTCAAAAGGTGGTATTTCCAGGATCAGAATTAATGGTAGAAGGATTATCTCATCCCCACATAGCGGGGGGTTTTCTATTAAGAAACTATATGTCAGTCAAAAGACTTAATGAAATCAAAAGTAATTTAAAAACAATATTTTCTTATTTCTCTTCAGAGATATTGAGAAACATTTCTTTAAAAATTGAATTTCGATTCATTAGTGGACAGAAAACAACAAAATATAATAAATTGATGAATCATTTTAAGGTCAATCTCTCGCTTTTCGAGCGAAAACATTATTATTCTTTCGTTTAATTGAATAAAATTTTTTAAAAACAAAACAAAAATTTAAACAAAATTTTAAAACGAAATAATCTTTTCACTCATTTTCGCGAAGTTTTGCTGAAATTTCGCTAATGTTTTGAGAAAAGAAACTGAATTTTAAGTGACTTAAAGCACAGCCACAGCACAGCATAGCTCAGGGCTTTTGCCCTTAAATTAAATTAAACACAATGTGTTTACTAAACGGATAATTACTGTAATCGAAAATTATTATTAATCTCTTAATAATTATTCACAAAAAGACTCGTAATTTGTAATTCAAATCGATTTTCAAATTAATCGATAAAATTATTGCTTTTGAAACCAAATTCGAGTCATAGTAGTCATGACTTGGAGAGGGAGGAAAGGGATAGAAATCATGACTTTTTCCCAACTCTTACTCGAATATAATTTATATCATACGAAGACTTTGAAGTGTTTGGGATCAGGTGTTGCATAAAATCGGTTTATAATCAATTGGAAATCACTTTAAATTGAACTGAAGATGAACTCAACCTCGAAATTCTCAAAACTAATCCTGAATTTTCAATAGCAGATTAACCCTAAACAAAAGAATTATTAATCTATCACTTATAAGCCGTATAATTAAGCTAGTTAACTCTCCGAAATTAAATTAATCACTCTTTCCAGTTCATTCAATTACGAAAAGAGCTTTTCAAAAGTATTAAACAAAACTGAATCACAAAAAGGCTTCAAAACTGAAATTATGATTAAATTGTTGTTAAAAATCAAAACTTTTTGATTAAAGCTTTCCATTAGAAGATTGATTGAGTGCTTAATATCAGAGAATAGCACAGAATAGCACAGAATAGCAGTGATTTTCAAATATAATTCATTATAAATATTGACATTCATTTTCAAACCCATTGAATGCCTTTTCATAAGATTTTAATTAAAAACTTTCTGTCGATTATAATAACGGCTTAAAAATAAAACTTTAATTTAAGTCAAGATTATTATTATTCAACACATTTTCCAAGAAGAGCCTGAACTCTGAAAATCAAGAGAAATGATTCCTCTTATGACACAATAGAAGTGAAAATAAAATAAAAAAACATTTAATTGTAATTTCATTAGTTATTAAAAATGACTTTGAGTTTGAAATAAATGTTAAAAATTTAGTAAATAAATAATTAATTACAATATTTTGCATACTTTTGATGCAAATTAAATGATTAATTTCCTAAACAAGTATTTTATGGTTTTTTCTCCTAATTTAAGGCAACTCTTGAGTACTTTCAATACAAACAAATCAAATGAATTCAATAAAAACAATAATAAGATTTTTTTTCGAGACTTTAATTCATTGAACAAAACTATAAAACAATTTTTGTTTTCCTTTAATTTCTGTATTTTTAAACCTTTGAGTGAATGCCTTGAATTGCGAAAAGCATTTTAAGCATAAAATTTTCGCTTAAAATTCATTTTTCAAATCCTCTTATGAATTGAATCTAAAATTTGATTTCAAGAAAATAATAAAACTCAACTCTAATTATAAAATTGATTTTAATTAGGATTTCATTGAGATTTCACTTTCAAACAATCCTTTAACAAATTGCACATAAAAAGAGCCAAAGAATAAACACACTATAATTGGACTATAATTATAGATAACTATTTTATTATTATCTCTGAATCTATAAATCTATGAAAGTATATATTCAGAGGAATATAAAAAAGAGATTCATATTTAGATATATCAGAGTATTTGAAGAGAAAAAAACGAAATGTATTGAAGAAAACGAGAGAACAGAATAATATTGTTCTCATCCTTGACTTTGTGACCCCTATTCTCATCATTTTTTTCAGTTCAGAAAAATCTCTGATAAAAAAAAATTGAAGAAAAAAAGGTATTACTATTGAAATAAAGGGAACACATAATAGTTATAACAATAATATTTGTGGAGAAATTTGTTTCAAAAGTTGTGATCAAAAACAAAATCAAAGACAAAATCATTGAAACGTCTTTGAAGTAATCAAACGATTAGATCCTTTTAACTAATAATTATTGAGAGGAATAGACAGCAATTGTGTTGAACACAGGGGTCAGTGAGGAGGTCCTGTTTATTATTGATTAGTTTCCGACTCATTTTGATAAATAATTTAATAGAAATTAACACAAAATAATCATTTTTTTCACAAAATAGAGCGAAATTTGTAAAAACAATTGACTTCTACTCAAAAGAATTAATTAACAAAATAAACAAAAATTAAAATTTTTAATTAATTTAATCAATTGGTTGGCGTTAATGAACTCTTACTTCCAAAAATCTAACTAGCTCACTCTTTAAGACTACGCAAATAAGGTGAAAATAGACCAAATATATCATTAGGAAATCAAAATAGGAATTTCATTCAAAAGCTTTTAAAAGGTTTGTCCAAGTTTAACAAAATCAGGAGGGATTTCAATGAGATTTTCAAGAGTAACCAAGATATTTTCACCTTGCTAATTAAGTAAAGGTTGAAAATTTTCAAAATTTATTTGAAATGTTCACTAATTTTGATCTAAGGGGGTTTTCTTTTTTGAATTTAGGGGGAACTTTGTGAACTTAGGGGGGATTTTAAATTTTCTGAAAATGATGGCCAAACCTGGTCTATATCCTGATCACGTCATTAATCATTAATCAGTGATAAACAAAAAACACATAATTCAAAGACACAGTTAAGAGCCAAAGAGTTAAGTGAAGTCGACTCCCCTCTGATACCCCTCTCGGTTCTCCCCCTTATTAAATTGAAATCGTGTTCTAACGGGTGTTATGAACGCTATGATGGGCTAATGTATTAAATATGAGTCTATGACTGACATTAGGAAAAGCACAGCGTTATTGCAGGCAAATAGTTGTTTGTGCATAATATTTAAGTCATATCCTATCCTACCTTTCCCTATGAGAAGCGAGAGAATTCACTTTCAAGTCAAGAATTTGGGTCTTCCTCTCCTCCTTCTGCTCACCACTCGCTTTGGGAAGAGTATAAAGACTTCCTTCACCTTTAAAATTGGGAATGAATTGGGATAAAAAGCAGTGACTCCTCACACGAGTACCACTATTTTGTCAGTGAATTAGTTGTTCCCAAACTTATTGCGGAGAAAAACATTTCCCAACAAATAGTTATTGCAATTGTTTTCTCTCTTATCAGTGAATACTGTCTTTGAATTAATACAATTGAAGACTAGTTTTGCTTAAAGTTTAAGACCTTTTTATTTAAAGACAACGCTTTCAAAGCGTTGTATTCCTATGTGTTGTCGATATTATTAACTAATTTTCAAATATGTTTAACAAATATTCGGTTTTGTTAATCGCTTTATATGTGTTGAGTGCAGTCAACTCTGAAGACAATGTTCGGGTGAGTTGTGATTAATTGACTATCGATTGATGTCTTTGACGGAAACCCTTTAATTAGTTATCAATATTTATGAGTCCTTCACTTCATTCGCATCTTTGGTGTAATTATTTGAGAAAATCAATTGAATTTCAAATCCCTATAAATATATTCCATAACTTTCCTCAAATACCAATGAATTGAATCTATGAGAAGGTGTTCCCAAAAATTGATTGCTTTCACAAATAATTCTCCCATTAGTAGTCTCAGGAGTTGTTCAAAGCTGTAAAATAATGGGCTTTTTTGGGCAAATTCAATGAGTTATTTATTAATTGTTTAATACCTAACATATAATTGCTTTAATCGCATAACAATTTGCAAGTTTTCAATGAAGAGAATATCAGGTGAATCACGTTTTGCAAGTTTATGTGCATTACTGAACAGTTTTTCCTCAAAATTGAGTTTAAATTCATGAAAACGATTCGTTAGGTTTCGTAAGTTTTAATCATTAGATAATTGAAAACAATTTTAGCAAAAGTTTTGAATTAATTTTGAGTTTCAAATATTATTATATTATTTGATCGATAGTTCAAAACAAAGACATGACTTTCAAGGATTCCTTTCCATAGATTTCATAGATTTTATTCGCGAAATATTATCGATTTTTCTGCAAAAAGACTTCTTTTGCTGAAATTATTCCGAAAGTCTTCCCAAAGGAATTGAATTTCATTAAATTGAGAGAAATTTTTAGAAATGCTTTCCTTTAACGCAATTATTAGGTTAAAAGACAGGGAGTGAAAGGTCGTCCTCTGCCACCACCGCCAACATTTGATACTCAAGAACAAGAGACAGATTTTCCGCCGCCACCGCCCCAGTCAGGTGTGGGCGCACCACAGAGAACCAGACCACCGGCTCCTCGACCCCCGAGACCCCAGCCTCAGGAAGAGGAACAACAGGTCAATGCTGCCGAAGGAGAGGCAGACGCCGAGCCTCCGATATATGGCGGAGTGATGGGCGTACCCGGTGTAGACTTTCCCGGATACCTGCAAATACCAAAGACCAGTTTCAGCTGTTCCAATGTCCCCTTTGAGCCAGGAATGTATGCCGATATGGAGACCGACTGTCAGGCCTATCACTACTGCTTTCAGGGCAGGAAAGAAAGCTTTTTGTGTGGTGTCGGCACAGTATTCAATCAGGCGATCCTCGGCTGTGATTATTGGCACGGAGTTGACTGTTCCCAAACACCAAACTTTTATTCAGTGAACGAAGAATTGGGTAAAAATTTGATACAAATATTTGTGGAATACTTTGAAAATATGTGTTTGACTGGTTTTAGGTAAAGCCGGCGCTGAACCCGGACCAGGAGCTCCTCCTCCAAAAGCTCGACCATTGCCAGCTGCGCCCAGACCAGGTCCGATTCCTCCAGCACCGAGACCAGGTCCTATTCAACCTGCACCGAGACCAGGGTTCCGACCATCGCAACCCCTGCTTCCTTCCATTACTCCACCAGTTCAGGGTCAGGAAGAAGACAGTGATTATCAAGAGCCTCAAATTCCTCAGCCCGCTCCTCAACCTAGACCCCAACCTGCTCCCAGGCCAATTGCTCCACGTCCAATTGCCCCCCGGCCACAACCTGCACCTATCCCAAGACCACAGCCTCAGCCAACTCGTTATCAGCCCCCACCTGCCACTAAAGTTGCAGCTAAAATTCCCCAAAGACTAGAACCCCCGCCGCCCCAACCCCAGCCTCCTTATAGACCACAACCAATAGCTCCCCGCCCTCAACCTCCACGAAAGACACCACAACCCCGACCCATACCACAACCAGTTCAGAGACCAATTGGAAAAACTCAGCCCAGACCAGTCCCACAGCCTCGGCCTCCGGTGCCCAGACCTCAACCCGCTCCAAGACCTGCTTCACCGCCCAGACCTATGCCTCAACCTCGACCCCAACCTGTCCAAAGACCCATTGGAAAAACCCAACCCCGACCTCAAGCAAGACCTATTGCCCCACAACCGATCAGACCTGCTCCCGCACCCCGTCCAATCCCTCGACCAGCACCAATTCCCCGACCCATTAGCAAAACATCCCCTCCTCGCCAACAAAGACCAATCCCACCACCGCCTCCTCCGCCACAACCCCAAAGACCTATCGTCCAAACTAAAGATGAGGAGCCGGTCGAAGATCAACAGTCATTCGACTATTAGAATAAGTGAAGACATTTTCCAACCACTTATCGCTCAGTCATCAAAAAAAAAGAAGTCGCCATTCATTCGAAGTGATGTTGTTATCCATTCCGTTCCGTTAATATAATTATATAATTAAATAGATTTTCAATTATATTGCATATGATTTGGTCGTAAAAAGTGTTAATGTATTTCAAACATACGACGAGAAGAGCATAAAATTAAAAGTCTGTAAACTATTGGCCACTATTTGGGTCATTGAAACACATTTTCTTGTTTTTGTATAAAAAAATAATAAATGGATTCAAAGGAGAGATTCTTATGAGAAAAAATTGTTATAAAACTATTAGTCGTTTAATTTTATTTCAAACGCATTCTCATTTCAAAAGGACCTCAAACTATGAAAAGAAAGTCAGCCAAAAGTCTTAACCAATTAGTCAATGACTGAACCCTTCCTTTCGTTTGTCTTCAGAATTAATTACTTATGAATAAAGACGTCTATTATATAACTGAAAGCATTTTTTGCCCATTAATTCAAAGTTGATTTCATAGTCAAACCCAATGAATATATTTAATGCAATTTTAGTAAAAGCGAATGATTGCTAAAAATATGACATTCCTGTCAAAAGCACAGGCATAGGCCGCCCACCCATTCGTTGGAAAATAATTGTAGACTTTATTATTATTTTCTTACATAAAAAGGTAAACAAAAAATAATATAAAAGTATTAATACATAATTGAAATGATTTTGTAATCAAAAAGGAGTTAATTATTATTTGAAATTAAAATGAGTATAAAAAAAGGAGAGAATATTCTGTGCAATATTTTTATGCTTTTGGGTATCGATAGAGTGTTGCGTCGACTGGAGGTAAGACACCTATTCTGGCGTTTAGATAATAGTACCTTGGTGATGAGGGACAGTCTACGTGCCACCACCAGTCGCACGTCTGCACCTTCTGGTGGAAGAGAGTGCTGTTCGGACAGAGGAAACTGTACTCTCGGCCATCAGGTTGGCAGACGTGGAATACCTGTCCGGAAGAGATAAAATTGTTTTAATGAATAATTGATGAGTTTTTGGGAATAAATTGACAAATATTTTGACATATATTTTGCCGACAAAACGATAGACTCCTAACAGAGAAAAATCAATTTTCTTAACGCATGGAAACACCACTGGAGACGAGTCTTTCCAAATAATGGAAAACCTATTTTTGTTGTTTCCCATTGTGTCGACAGAAACTCGACTCCTGTGCTCCCGATTTGCCGCAGGAATTGAAATAACTTTCATCAGAGACTACAATAAGTTGTTCTTTGTTTGACAGCAAATAACAAAACATTAGTTTTATTATAATTTTCTTTTGCCTTTCGATTGCCTTCCGATTCATATCTCATATATTTGTGAAGAAAAACGAATAAAAAGTTCAATAAAAACATCAAAAAGTTTTTCAAACACACGACTCATGTGATGTTCAAAACAATAAAAAGCCGTCCATTCCTTCCAACCATTGCTTTAAACATTTAATTACTGAAAGAAAAGCGAATATAAAATAAATTGATTTACAATACTATGTAATCCAATATAACATCGATTGCATGGACTTATATCACGATATATAACAGATTGTATTGTCATTAGAATTAGATATTACTCCCAAAGAGTCAGTACTGACAGTCAGTATTGACTTAAGAGGTTTCACTGTTCGTGAAAACGGATAATGAAAAGAGTATAACCTGTGCTCTGAATGGATGTCTTCCGTCATTAGAAAGTTTTATTATGTTATTCCTGTTTTAATTAATGGTCTGTTCCTCAGTTGCAAAGGTATGGATGAGAAACGAGACTCAATGTAATACCACTTCGCAAACAAAACTAAAAAACGGATCGATTAGTAAAATGAGTTTTTCTTTCATTCCGTTCCACTCATACCACTGTATTATATGGCCATAAATGGGACGAATGGCTTTCCAATACTATTCTCCTCATATTATATAACAATTTCTCATAAAATGGAAAAAAAAACTTGATTTGAATGCGAGAGTAAAACACTTATTCCCTACTCTTATAGCAAATGAATAGAAAATAAGGAAAGAATTGAATTTTGCGAACAAAATATCATTAAATGTCTTCGGAATGGGTTTATTAGACGACTGAATGCTTAAACAACTTAATAGACAATCAAATACTCGGAATGTCTTATATAATGGAGAATAGGAGTCAATAGAGAAGAAAAACCTGAAATTATTTGATAGGAGAGTGAAGTCTCGTCTGTTTTTAAAGCGATTATAATTATATGGTTTCGATTTGTGTAACACTTTTTCTTCTCTTATGAAAATTGTTTATATATTGTGTTGTGTTGTGAACACAAACACAAAACACCTATCATTTGGTGAATTATTGTCTGAATTTCTTCTTTGGCTCTTAAGTAGACATTCAAATGAGTGAATACCTTTTCAATGGATGTATTCTTTGCAAACAAAACACAATTACATTATTTATAAACTCTTTTTACTTATCCATTCAAATGGTTTACACAATTGAATGTTTTGTCTTTCAATTTCTAAGAGATTTCAAATTCAGAATTCAAATCATATCTCAATTTTATTGACATTGGGTTCAGAAGACTCCTCAAGAACTGAATTATGTATGAAATACAGTAATTAGTAGTGAATGTGTCAATCATTATGTGTTCATAACATTTGATGATTGCATAAGAATTGCACTGAATTTGTGGCAATTCTTGAGATTTTCAGCGAAATCATTGAAAATCACTGAAGATTTCGGCTAAAACTTAACTAAACTTAATTTAAATATGAATTCAAACAAAATTCACATCAATTTGAATGA
Source organism: Minunthozetes semirufus (assembly GCA_034699985.1). Classification (NCBI taxonomy): domain Eukaryota; kingdom Metazoa; phylum Arthropoda; class Arachnida; order Sarcoptiformes; family Punctoribatidae; genus Minunthozetes; species Minunthozetes semirufus. Next base: position 20,319 of record JAQIXD010000514.1, read on the forward strand.
GAAAAACAATTTTTTTTGTGAACACAAAAGAATTCAAAATTAAATTCAATAATCAATCAAAAAGTGTGCGAAAAACAAATCACTTGAAAATGTTTTTCTCTTTAGTTTTGTTTTCTTTGAATTTCGAGTCAATTGTTATGGAAAGGGATGAGTCATACCTGACAACCAGCGGTCACGTCGGCGTAATAGCCGTAATAGGGCTGTCCTGAGCAACGGAACCCAGTGAAGGGAACGGTAGCATATCCTGGAAAGTCGACGCGTTGGTATCCGGGTATACCAGGAAATGTGGAATTCCTAACTATGTTCTGCGGTTCCGGTATTAGCCCTGAATATGAGTCGCGGGAAGAGTCCGATGATGAGGAAGATGGCGCTGAGCCTCTCGAATATCCAATTCCTCCACCAGAGCTCACAGGTGGCTGTCCTCTACTGATAATACCAGGTTTATATCTCTCTAACTCTGTTCTATATCTTTGTTGGTCTCTTTCGTATTTATCTCTTTCGTATAGATCTCTCTCATATTCTGGATTACTTAGAGACGGAGGAGGAGGACCTTCTCTATCATAAGGACCGTAGGGATCAATTTGCTGGCGAGTAATGGGTTGATATCCAGCCGGTGGCGGTAGTATACGTCTGGATAAAGAGAACCGCTCTTCCCCTCTGGCTCTGGTCATCGATCGAGTTTTTGTGCCATAAGTTTGTCGATTATCGCTATAATTGGCGCTCATTTTGTCGCTAAAGTTCTCGACATTTGCGTTGATTTTGTTGAACTTCGGCGGTAAGTAATAGGAGTAGACTTCGTTTACGGAATGGAAGAACGGCTTATGTCTGGGCGCTCGCAGTCTGTCCTCCAACTCATGTCTGAGTCGATTCATTTCATAACTCTTCTGGAAGTAATTGCTTTGTCCTCTCCTTACACTTCTTCGCTCCTGTTTTGTGGCAAATAAACGAAGATTTTTGAATTATTGTGCGAAAGGCATACAAACCAAATGGGATTTCATGTAATTTCGCAAAAACTTTTGATAAGAAAAGTTTAATAAACAAAGATTTTTCTGTTTTTGTCACTCAGGGATCAAATAAAGACGAATTGAAGTAAACTATCGATTCTTTTGCCAATGAATTCAAGCCTTAAGATAAATATTGGCGTAAAATCTCAATTGAATTCAATGTTTGTCTCAAAGAGGAAAACCTTTTTTTGTTTACATTCGTTTCAAAAACTATATTAGATGTTATGGTTTAATAGAAAATATTCAAGATTACTTATACTTCACATATTCGAGTCAAATCTTGATAAAAAATTATTCAAATATCGATCACTAAAACAAATTCTGCAGAAATCAAATGAATAAGAAAACCATTGATTAATAAAAAGCATTAAAAAGTTGACTAAACTTAGATCTAAATCGATATCAAGAATAAGAGAATTCTCTTGAGTTGTAAACTTTGATAATTTATTACAGAAGAGGATCTCTTATTTGTCATAAAAAACTTGTGCCGTAAGTGAGGCTTAATATTATTCTGAGCAACGGTTTCATTACTGATTCACTTGAATAGACAACACTTACAGAGCACTGGATTTTCAAATGTATCTCAATTTGATTCTGCGTTTGTTCTTCAAGAAGATTCTGATGATAATTAAGTATTTGCTTTAATGCGATTCCTAATGAACTCAAGAGAATTTGCAAGAGCATAGCCTGTAGTGGTGTTCACTCTGGCAATAAAACTACTATTAAATTCAGAGCTTATCATTTCTCTTGCGCTACCACTCGTCTAATTAATGAACAGTCTATTTATATTTAGCTAATGATTAATCAGAATCATTCTGTAATTATTCATTTTGGTCGAGAAATAGATTTATTTATTGGTTTTACTCAAAATGTAAGTTAACCTGCAATTGAAATATCTCTTAATTCAATGATATTTTCAATTGAATTGAATTTTCAAAACAATTACTCGTTTTATCAAATCAAATCCCTATAGAAATAATTAGTGAATAACAAGAGAGGAATGTCTTAATTAAGTGCAAAAAAAAGTGGATGACATTCCTCTTCAGAGGATTTCTGTAATTCTTTGTAGAAAAAGTGAAAATATTTTTTCATTACTTAGAAATTGGATCAAAACTAAAGAATAATAAACTAAAGAAAAACGAAATAATCGATAAATTGAAGAAATGTTACGAAAACAAAGAATAAAATGCTCTTAGAATTTCATATAAGATATGATATAAAAAGAGATATCGATTCTGTCCTTTTCAGACATATTCTGAGGAAGTCTTGTAATTCTTAAGATCAATATCTGTGAATATAACCCTATTTTCACTCTTTTCACGACTGGTATAACACTGTTTAGTTTCTGGATTAAGGTTTGAAGAGAGGAAAGCCTATCGTTGAAACACTTTAGTTATATAACATTAGTCTCTATTTGTATCAAACAAATGGTGAGACTATTAATAAGATTAAGTATTCTGTTCTTACATTAAAATCAAGAACTATTCAGAACTAAAACAAAGTAATTGATTGAAACCGAAACCAATGAATCAAAGAAATCGCTTACTCTGTGACCAGGATTACCATCAGATGAGACACTGGAAGTGAGTGATTGTGACAGTGTTTCCATATGATCCCCATTTTCTGTATTACATATGACTGGAAAAGAGATTAAAACAAGATTTGATTGATTGAAACATCACTTTTGATTCAAATAGAATTTGATTAATAGATACCAATAAATATTAAATGGATTAACAAAAAGATATTCACAAGAATTTTACAGAAATAACACATTCTTTTACGACAATTCATATTTCACTTTCAGAAGAAGTAATTCTTTTTATTCTTCTTCTTCTTCTTAAGCATTAAAGAGTCATAAGAGTGGAAAGTAGTAACAAAAGTAAGGCTTTAAGTCATAATTCATAACCACTTCTTATGTCAAGTTCTGAGTATTAATGAAAACAATCCTCGAAATGCAAATTAGAGGACGTTTTTCCCACTGAAGACAATTGCCATCAAAGGCTTTGGTCACAAACGAGTGATTGTTTTAATTACATTCATATGTGAACTGAATTTACATTAAATTTGTTTTTGTTTTCAAATCATAAGAATTTTGAAAATTAAATTTTATATAAATTCCTCTGAAGTAGAAGAAGACAATAGGTTTCTGACAGTGACAGTGAAGACACAAATTTAATTGAATTTTCTCGTCGACGAGATTTGAATTGAAAAATACCTTTTTGTGTATAAGTAGTGAATGGAAGACTATTAGGGATAGTTTTTATGACAAATGTGTATAATTTTCTCTACATTTGCATTGATTTTCAATGAAAGCAATTATTAAGCGATCGATTGCATAGACTTTCAATCATTTTAATGATTGTCGACAATAATATGAGACCTATTCCTGGTTTTTCAAATGTATGTCTTTTGGCAAATTACCACTAATTGATGTTATTGATTATATAAGACTTCCCAAACAAAATTGAGCTTAACAGTACTAGATGACATTGATCAGTTTTAATTTACAGCCAAATCATTGAATTATAGAATAATAATAAAAATCTGTTTTAAAACTAAATAATTAATTAAAACTTTTTCTGATAAATCATTTAATGTTTCGTTTAATTAATCAGATATAATCTATATTATATTAATCATAAATAAATCATATGACCAATATTTCATAATTAGATTTCTTGGTATTTTCAGGAATTTTGGAATTTTCGCAAATTTTAATTCTTCGTTCATAATCTCTAATTTGAAGATCTTTTTCGGGTTTTCATCGCAAAACTCAGTCAAGTATTCAATGATTTGTTTGAGAAACATCTCATAGAAATCCATTTCATTTTTTCTTAATCTTTGATAATAACAAAAAATCTGGAGGTTTCTCAGGTTTGGGAAACGACTCAAACAATTAATAAATGACTTTTCGATACAATTTGAGTTAATTGTGAATTTTCTCAATGTTTTCATTCGAGGAATTAAATCAAAGCATAGATTTTCACACATTTGACAATCAAAGTCAGGACCATTTTGAGGACAAATGACCATACCTCCAGTTGAATATTGAAAAGTCTTGAGGTTTGGAAATAAGCTCGTAACATATCTGAATTGAGCTAGGGACAAAATTGTACCGCGAAAAATGAATTCGTGAACATTTTCAAAATTAATTCGATTTCTTTTTGGTATAAAACCATTAAATTCTGACCAATAAATTCCTAAACGTTTCAAATTTTTGTGCTTTTTTGCCAAATCTAGTAATAAACTGATATCGAGTTCATCACAACTTATTCCAAGTCTTTCCAAATCCATTCGATTTATAATTGTTTGCAATGTTTGTACTGAAGACTTGTGAAAATGCAATCGAAGGCTTTTAATACTCGAAAAGTTGATTAAATTGATAAACTCATCCGGTATTAATTCGTCAATTTCTAAATCAGTTGTCGGAATAAATAAACATTTTAAACCTGAAGGAAATTGTTTGTTGAATTGATTGATGAGTGAATTCTGGGTCATTTCTAATTTCAATACTTCCAAGTTTTTGAAACAATAAATTATTGAATGAATTTGTGAATAATAAGTTTCTTCGAGATTTCCATTGAAATATAAACCAAAAATTGTTAAGTATTTGACTTTTATCTCCAAATTATTCCGTGAATGGCAAACCATATCAAAGTGTGTTCTTGAAAAGAAACAGTAAATTAACTGAAGACCATTGAGTTGTTTTAGATTTTGTGAAATGAATTCAAAGACTGATTCATCCAAATAGCAGTTCTTTAGCGACAAGTTTTGAATTCGCGAACATTTATCTGATATCGACTTTAAATTACTTAAACTTTGGTTCAAATAATAGATATTTGACTTTAAAGTGACCGCAGATTAGATATTATTAATGTTGTGATCATTTCTCTGAGAATAGACTTTTTCAATACTTAAGAAGCGTCGACTTAAAAGTTCAGACTCAATAACTTGAAATGCAGTACATCTTCTTCTGACAAAATTCCTTTTATTTTAGCCTACTTTAATTTAAGCTATATTTGATGTTTTATTATAATCTTGCTAATTGTTTAAATGTGTTAAGCATATGCGCTCTTGAA